>KB310543.1:399656-474163 GCA_000328365.1 Capitella teleta
ATAAGGTTATTATTTTGACCTTCTTCAATTTTCTCTATGAAAACAAAAGAAGCTGTGCAGACCAACACCCAGTAAGCCCTTGAAACGGTGTTTTTTTTTGGCCGTTGTCAGCTTGCCAGGTAATTGAGTGGAAACATTAAAACAATTAGTGCCGTTTTGATTATAGAATAGCTAAGTTTTGTCGACGCCCCAAACCACCTTTTTTTAGCGGGATCTCCAAAAGAGGGTCAAATGAATTCTTAACTTCGGGGTGAGCTGTGTCAATTTCCACGTCATCCGAGTGGGTGACTGGACGATGTGTTCATGCAGCAGATTCTTTGATCAAACATTCACTTCTCAACATGGCTGACAAGGAAAGTTTGTTGTGTTAGAACTATACATTGGCATTGGAAGATATTTAGAGAGATCTATATTGAGTATGGGTATTGAGTATGGGTATTGAGTATGGGTATTGAGTATGGGTATTGAGTATGGGTATTAGGTCAAAAATTGTGTACACAGCTGCTATAAACGCAGTGAGGGTATTTAGTTCCCTTAAAGAGGAACTCTTGATTATTTTTAACTAGTAATCCCAAAAGACAAATACGCCTTTTGTCTGACATATTTGAGACAATACGCTTGCTGTGGACTAATTTCTCGATACCTCGAATTTGAGATCGAGGTTTAAAATCTCGCTTAATTTCTTCTCGCGTTCTATTTCAGACAGTGGTGATGTGACAAAAGTAATTCTCCTATTGTTAACAATGGGAGCCGTCGAGTGAGCAGATCTTTCAGCAGTTCTCATAAAAGAAATCTCGCACTCATCTCGTTTCAAACAATTCTGCCTGAGCTGGAAATTCGTATTCTAATTTGTCTTGAATATCATTCGCAGTTGACTAAATTTCTCAAAAATGGTCTCTCGTCACTCACCTAAGTCAAAAAAGATTCCGAAATGAACAGAGGTCCTCTTTAAGTTCGAGGTTTACGTAACCAGTTGCTGTAAATGTAATATGATTTCGATCATTACATGTATTTGTATTACATAACAAATGAAAATAATAAAAAAAAGCAAAATTTCAGATACATCAAACCCACAATTGGATATTGGCATTATCAATTAATAAATAATTGATTAATAACATTATTTATGATTTACGGAGCGTGCAGTAAGGGATTATCTTCCCTGATCTGGGAAATAATATTATGCTTTAAATGTTTAGAAAGATATGACAAGTTTCTAGCTAAAAAACATGAAGACCGTCGATTTACGATGAAGAACGAATATACATGACATAGCATTTATTTAATTTATGACATTTATTTGCACCCCCCTCCTCCAAAAAAAAAATGAAATTGACACTTTGTGTCGTCAATATTAATTACGACAAAATTCATCTCATCGACTCGCGCTAACATGTGACGACATCGATTAGATATTTAAATTAAATCCTTTGATTTAAATTAAATTCCTTTCACACAATCATGGGTTAATTTCCGCCTGATATCCAAATATCAAAGTCGGCTCATCGCTGCTCAATTCCTTTTGTGTTTTGTGAAATATCGTCATTTTCCTTGAAGCGACCGAACCACATCGGCTGTCAGCATTCTCGTGTGCTCAGAACACTCATGTTGATCATGCAGCTATAGAAGGGCATTCCAGCAAAATGAAGCTGAGAGCAATCGTGCTTACTGCAATGTGAATCTACACAGACCCTGGTTGTGCTAGAGGCATTATGCCAATATTTCACAAAGCGCCATGACATCCTATTTCTTGGAGCGGAACAGTGAAACCCACCATTGTCAACCTTTAATTCAAATCAAGGATCATGTTAAAATTATCGGCTGCATTGTGAATGATTGGTCCTATTGACGTACGTAAGCACTGATTGGCGATACGCAACTCTACGGGTAGTTTCAGAAAACACAACAGCAGAAGAAGAGAAATTAGCTTAACCATGTGGTTTAGTGGGCATAATCGGCTTATCATTCTGGCACACAAATCGTCCAAATACAGCTCAATGATAATGAATGCACCGACAACAAGTTCCGTTGGCCACTATAGACTATATCGGCGATTTATTGCGCATGCGCTCATGGGTAGTTATGGAATTGTTGATGAGCGCATGCACCGCCGAGTTGGTTGGTCTCTTCTCCAAATTCCCTGCCATTAAGGCATAACTATAAAAAACATGGCTGACCAGCTGACGATTACCTCATGACATAAATACACGGTAATTCGATCATTATTTGGTTGGGGTACAATCGTGATAAATACTCAGTAAAACAATCGAAGCATTGGGTACATTTCGGTCAATTTTCTATCTTAATAATTATCTCGCCTACCTCTTGGAGTTTATTAAAATTAAATTGACCTCGCCACGCAACAACCTATGATAACCCAGGGTTTTTTTTTTTTTTTTTTTTTTTTTGTTGAGTATATATATCCCTACAATAATCCAGGTTTAAAATGTGGCATCAAGAAGCAAATTTTCCGTACGATTGATTGAGGAGAATAATAGATCAAGATGTTGGCAGGTGCGGCATTTAGCGGCTTTAATTAGGCATGACTGGGGCCTACAGGTTAACAGGTGAAGAGGGGTATATATTTGCGCAATTCATGCGAGTGAAACAGCAATTGATTCGGATTTGACATCGATCCCTGTTATGTAACTCCCTGCCCAGCTGGCGACATAGCAGCACAGGCTTATCCTCTTCAAGATCGTGTTGTGAGCCCGGCTAATTCCGTTGAAATGCTTCCGACCTTGTGTATCTTGCTCATGCTCAATGCAATGAATCTCAAGAGTTGCCTCGAGGCCTCCTACAACCAGAGGCAGAGAATCCCCCGGAGGAGAGGCAGCCCTTCCATGTGTGCTTTATTGGAGCCCTTTTCTGACCAACAAGGCAACATATGGGTTTGTAGTATTTCGTACTTGATTTATAAATCTTATCTCTGAACTTGACTTATTAAAAGAACCTTGTGTATCAACTGAAGTTTTCATAGTTGACAGAGTTGCCATGGTAATTCAGCACTGATGAAATGGCGATTATATAACCAGCCAATCATCTCGAGTACGGTAAAATCTGTCTATAATTAACGACCACTCTAGGAACCGATTTCAAACAATCGCTTTTGACAGGTGGTCGCTGAATACAGGGTGCATCTTGAACCAGCTCATAACGGTGCGTTATGATAATGAACCAGGGAAAAAAATCATAACGCTTCCACCTGTATACTACTAGTAACTAGTACACGATGTGCATGTACAAATGTATGACGCATAAAACGAAATAATGCACTATGCAGGAATGTACACAACTGTACACTATTGTACACGGTATCTCAATGAGCTGCCTGCTTTCAAAATGCTTTGGCAAACTTTGTGCCAAAATTGCGTCAACATTGGCAGTCATGTCGACTTCAATGCTGAGCAGGCAGGGTGTGCGATTTGTGCAAAGTAAGCCTGGAGGTCGGCGAGGGCCTCCTGGGCGCAAGAGAGAGCGGCACGTGGTGAATGGAGGCAGCATGCGTTCTTTCATCTGTTTTGTTCTCCTCATTAGAGACATCATACTAGTATTCTTTCATGTTCTTAACTGTCAGCAAAACGCGAGCCGGCGACCACAGCTCGCTCATAATCATCCAAGCCTAACGGAGCGGAGGGAGGAGCTTGACTCGACACGTGGCTCCAGCAGGCAAGCCATGAAAACGTCTGAATGCCCATCAAGGGTCTCGTGTCAATCAGGGTCACTTCAAAGATTCTGGAGCTTCGCTAAGATTGGACACTTCCTAATCAAGCAATGGTTAGCACGGCAAAGCAGCGCCCCTTGCGGCGACGTAGGTCAGATTGCTGAGCGCAGAGTAGTTAGCACGGCGGTCAATGGCGTTTTTCACGGTTATGCGCTATTTTTATAAATCCGTAGAAGCTGTTACAAATAACTCTCGTATTGTTATGTATGAGAGTGCTATTGTTATGACAGTAGCACTAATGTGTATCTCCTAAAATCAAAACAAAGCAGAGAGTTTGTATTGAAGCGCCATGCAACAGAGGACATTCCTCACTGCTCGTTCAGGGGGCTCATCTGATTTTGCTCTCTTCGCGATCACTCACCACTCGCATTTAAAGAGGACCTCTGTTCGTTCTGAAACCTAGCTAGATCGATTCTACGGTATTCAATTATATTAAATACGTCTTTTCACCAATCATCTCCACCTGCATTCTGCCCTCTTAAAAAAAAATCACTTTTCATATGATTTCTTTGTATAAATAGGCACGGAATAACTTAGTCAAACTATTTCAGGTAGTGATTTTTTTTAATAATAATTTATACATTTTAGAAAATGTAACTAGATAGACTACTTTTGGGCCACGCTGTGTAATTGTGTCAGTGAATCAAACGAGACTACGCCAACCATCAGTTGTTCAGCGGAATAGGCATCCTTGTCACAATAACGCGGAAATCAGTCAGAGAATTGATTGATATATTTGCGAATTGAAAAATGTTTCGGTGGAAATTATCTTTGTACTAAAGATAAATACATCGAATGTCACCATTCGCTGATAATTGAGATCGATTAATCGTTTTATCTCTGAGAAGAATGTGTATCCAAAATCATAAATCATCGTTCTTGGTTTTACACAGCGCGTGGAAAATTAAAAACCAAACTGAAAATGAAATACGTGTGCTAAGAAACCTTAACCCTGGAGGATCAAACGGCTTGCAATAGCACATGTAAGTACATGTAAATATATAGGGTGTCTCAAAATTCTGTTATTTTATGAGTAATGTGGAGTTACAAAATTCGCAATTATTATTTTTTTATTTTTTTAAATAGCCCCCTCCCCCTCCTCATTGGGGATTCTGACCCTTTGACAGAGTCAGTAGGAAGGGCGACTCTTGTGACAGATCTCATAGAGATTTTCCCCCTCTTATATATATATATTCTAGGATGAATGACAGATCACAGTTCATTCGTTGTACCCAGGTAGCATTCAAGTGTCATTGTGATACCAATTTCGTGGCACAATTTACCACACAAATGAAAAAAAAACCGCCACAATTGTACAATGCCCATCACAAAGCCATCACATGGAGGAATGAATGACATAAATTGATACTTATCCTGCACTCAGATGGCAACTTTCTATTATTTGCTTAGGGGATTAATACACCAGATTAAAAAATATTATAAAATAAAATAAAATTATTTTTCATACTATTTTATTGTTATTAACAGCAGATGAAAGGAAATAAAATGAACGACAAAGTAGAATTAAACAATGACATGTGCCATGTCAAAAGGTCCTCGACATAGCAGAGAGCATGGTGTAGGCCAAACATCGGTTTGAAACATCGTGTGTAGTACTACTGTTCGCATATCCTAGTGAGAATGAATGCATGTCCATCTGCTGCAGAGGAAGATGCAATAGCACATGATGCGAATTGTCTGAGTAATCGCGGGAAACAGCCTTTTGGTACTTTTTGATCTATCAGCGGCATTTGACACTATTGATCACGACATACTGCTTGATCTCATATAAGGCTCTGGCGTCCATTGAGCGAAGGCATTCAAAAACACCAGGTGTCCTTGTATACTCATCTCTACCTTCAGGGCTGTGGGCATCCGATACGCATCTCTTCATCTCATGAAGTATGTGACGGGAGAGCGATTTTTCAGGTTATAAGTATCAGGTCACAGGGCATCGCTTTGGGTATTTCGGTCACACAGGATGCCTTCGGAGAGTTGGAATTTGGTAGTGTACGGTTACCCTTCCGTTGGATTCGACATTACACGTACATGAAAGGAAAACGTTTCCTATAAAACGGTCTGCCGTCATATACTTTATAGGATAAGACGATGCGCATCGGGTGCTGTAGTTACAAGAATAGAGGCTGCTGTAGCTGACATTGAAGCTTGGGTGGACGTACATCACACGAAGCTGAATATGTGTCCGAAACAGAAGTGGAGGTACCGACCTTTTCCTTATATGATTTATATTTCAAATTCCTGCATTAGGCAGCAAAATATCATATCTATATATAAATATAGATTAAGCAATCTTTATCATGCCTCAAATGTTAAAGTGAAGCTGACTTCCCTGATGCAACCGGAAAGCAATGCTAAAAGCGTAAAAAGCAGGAAAAGGAAACGGGTCAACCAAGAAGGCACCTGCAACCTGCTAATTGCTGGACTATTACAACGCTATTAAAAGTGAAAAATTGAAGCACCGATTGAGTTTTGATATGCATCAACTTTGGTCATTGTTCGTACACAATTATCTCATGTTGCTTAAGATCAATGTGTGAAACAGAAACATGATAATTAATATTGTCATGGCGACCGATACGCAAATACCGCACTTTCCGTTCAACGACGTCATTGCATAATGAATACAGGTATTTGTTATTGTTGTAGAGTGTCTGCCAATTAGCATTCATCAAAATCAGCCGCAGGTTTCATTACTGATTTTTGTAAATTTCACTGACTTTTAGTGGAACATATCATTGTTCAAGGAGAGAATACAATATCGTAGCTCGTAAATTATTTTCATATATATATTGATTCCAGAGATCACTTAAACGTTTTTTCACTGTTTATGGAAAGCTTCTGTCTTAAAATAATGTTCTCTCAGGAAACTGAAATCAGGTTATTGACAAATTTGACGTCTCCTACCGCAAATCGAATTATTCGCAAATCGAATTAAACGCAACACTCGGTGCATGTACCGCACCATTGTTGAATAGAATATGACCTGTCAGGTGAACTTGTATATTTTCACCATGTTGAGGCAACACTCACCTCAAGAGGTGAGTGCTCCAAATTTGTGAGATGGATCTCGCATGTACTCAGCAATTTAGCTAATTGCAATTTAACTTAGCAATTTCACTCATACATGGTTGTATACTCAAAATATAATTCTGTAAATACTTTTATCATGAACATAACTTAGTTAACCCCATTAACAATTAAGACCTCTACAATTCTCCTTGTATTGCGAGTTGTGTGGACAATATTTCTGGAGCTTACCTCAGCAAGATGGTTCAACTCGTTAACGAAACGCACGTAGTCTGGGTCACGTAATCGCTAAACAATATTATTGGCTTTTCGCTGGAACCATCAAGAAGCCTACGTTCTGAGCCTGTTGGGGGCACATTGGCTAGTATTTATATAAAGGACACGATGCAAAGAAGTGGACAATACACATCTGGAATTAGGAGATCAAAGATATGCAACGCGTGAAGTTAGTGTTCTTGCTTTCTTGCCGATTGCGTGCTAATGTCTAATGCGAAAATTTACATTGATGAAGGGGTTTTTTTTTTTGCAGAGGCAACGAAGCGGCTTACTTGCAGCTTGGCAGTTGATTGTGACATTCTAATATGACCACATTTAGAAGGCATTCGGTCAGGCTTGCAACCTTCACGTGTTCTGTTCAAATTAAATGATGAACTTCATGATATGTAAGAGACTAAGCATCTCAAAAACAATGTTCACGCACAATTTACATGTAATTGACCCAAGCTAACATTTCTCAATTCTATGAAGTCTAATGTAAAAGGATCAGGGAGGAATTTCTGTTAATTATATGGCATCAATTGTTAGCTCGAAATGTTTCAACTCAAAATGTTTATTTTCCCGCGATTTGCGGCCTTCTGCAAATAAGGTCATTTACTCTGCTCATCATTAATCCTCCCCATCGAACAAGAGATGTCGATGTTGGTCACTCAGTGGTCAATGAGCATTTCAGCATTTTCTCGGCTACATCTTACAGTTCTAAGTATCAACAGCGTGAAGCACCATTGGAATTCAAAACGCATATTTTGTATAGCTTATATATACTTTTTGTACATGCATTTTTTTTTATACAATAGCAGGGCAAGAAACACCGCGTCTAAATATTCACGAAAGAAATAAATTCAATAAATTCAATAAATTCAATTCAAAATTGAAAGCTTATTAGTTAAATAATCTCCATTAATAATTTAATAATTTAATAATTTAATTTTTTTTTTTTCCGGACGTGGGCACAAACACGCGTCGTGGAGTTTCGCTCAAAGGCTTCATAGCCGACTCAGGCTGTCAACCATCTGGACAACAAATTTGACGCTGATTAATTGCCAATTAATGACTCCGGGTACCAATTAAGGAAATGTGGCACCAAGAAAAGAGGTCGTCGTGGCAGAGGATAATGTTTTTATACTTTCCCAACGCAACGAGCGACCATTTAAAACCCCCAACACAGCTCCAAAAACAACACATGTAATGTATAAGACCGATGTGCAGGGCTAATAACCATGAAGCCAATTGGCCAACTCAAGACCAAGGCATCGCGGCCTTATTGCCCTCAGAAGAGATCGTTACTGGATCATTTCCGTGTTGTGTTTTTCTCTTGCTCTTGGTCAGTCCCGAATTCTCATAACCCTGAAACGAGCGCGTCGATTGCTGTTTGAGGGCGCCATCCGCTCCATTTTGTACTCCTATATTGGGAAGCCATACAGATAGAAAACCCGCAAGTAGGGTCTCTCTTTGCTGTAGAATCCTCAAGTGCCACCAAGGGCTTTATATACATACACACGATCACATTCGGGTACAGCGTAATCAAGGGGTGGTCAAGATTGTGGAATACCATCCAGGTATATTCAGCGTATTTTATCGCAGAACAAATGCCACGTGCCACACATTAACCAATCAGCGTGTCGGGTGGCGCCTGTACACACGCCATAAGTCGGTGTTTCGCTTATAAAACAATAAAACAGGATTTTCCTAATCACAAGGCTGGATTACGTCATATATCATAAAACCACCTGCTTGTGCATCATGTCCTAATTCTTCGCACCTGTTGCGAGGAATCAGCCCCGATAGCTCGACCGCCTATCGGAGATCCAAACCCAGACTTGTGCTCGTAAAATCCCTCTGGCATTACCAGCCTTCAAGAGGCTGATGGTATGACCAAACATATAGGGCTTCTTGTGACTCATCGCTATGCAACTCGACACAAAAGAACCATATTTCAATTAGCTCAATCACCCTTAATATCCACCTTTATTCTGATGTATACGACCTAGATTTATTTGTTAACCAACCGGATTTGGATTATCGCGTCTATTTCTGTGGCGATATAATTATGTTGATTAATTATGTAGTTTATTCGACATCTATATTGGGATACACCAGAGCGTTAGCCATAATTATTTGTGTTGTGTGTTATCTGATTACTGTTCGTTTATAGAGCAGCGATGATATCCCCCACGTGGTCGTCGACCAATCAGCGTTGAGCATAAACATAAATGGAGTACAGAGCATGACGTCATTTTCGGATATATTTGTCATGTTCCAAATCACCGTCTCGTCTTCCGATCGAAATCGATTTCTTGTTTGTCTTTATCCCCGAAGATAAGTATCTACAGTGCATGTGCCTCAACACTCAATGCACAAGCAATCCATTGTTGTCCGTGTATGTATGAATTTGAGGGCGATGGGTTACTCGATCACTCGGCTTAACCCCAACCCCCCTCCCTCCCTGACGAACAACCTGTTGGTGCCCAGAGGTCGACGCCTTGATCGGCGCAGACGTTATGATGCAGTGTGGGATTCTTCAGGGACCCTTTTAGTGCTGCTAAATTGCACAACAGGGCTGGGCGATGCATATGTAATGCCATGCGACATCCTTAGGCCGGGTTGTACACAGAACAATTAGTAAAGACCCTTTGGGATTTATCGCTGAGATACGGCATCCATGCTCGGGTTTCTCAACTGGCACCCGGGGGAGTAGGGAGCACCCGTAAACCCCAATCATACTCATGCTTGCTCACTTGTGTCCATCACGGCCAATGAAATGAACGGCACTGGAGACTAGTGGCTATGGTCATCAAACGCACGCCTCTGGAGAACGGAGTGGGCGTCCGAATTAGCAGAAGATCCTCGCTGGTCAAGGGTCTATTTGTGGAAACAACTGGGGCTCTGAGTGTCTTGGTAATTAACCTTTTTCCCACGTCACGGAAATAAGGTGATGCACACGTAATGCACGTGCTTCATCTTTATACATGATAGCTATTATTGATGGTGACATGTCAATGCTTGAATCAATGTTAGTGCGATATACAGGCGATAGAATATGCATTTGTGTAGCAATCGCATAAATGCCCACCTTTTATCCAGGGTAAAAAAACTGAAATAAACGAAATTGCTGACGGGGTGTGGGTGAGGGAGGGGGTGCCCCCCCCCCTCCGTGTGTCCCCGCTGGGAAATTGTTCGTAGTTTAGTGGTTAGCGATGGCATCAGGAAGCACGAATTGGATCAAACTTTGGAGTTGTTAACCCAGAATTTTGATACAAATAATCCACTTCACAAAAGTTTCAAATGAATTCAGTGAAGAAAATAAAGAAAGCCCGGGGTTGTACATGTACCAAAGAGAACAGACAAACATATAATAAACGTTTGTTTGCTAAAATCACTACCAATAAAATTGGTCATTTTAGCAGCTATACAACCATAATAATGTAACATGGAAGGAAAGTAAACTCACTGTTACACAGTGCAAATCATTTATTTTCATCAGCTCTTGAGCTTATTGTCTGGTATGTGGCACCCTTGCTGGATTGAATTATTGGCCCCAACAATATATGTGACCCCTCGCGCCGAAACCAGCACTAATTTAGTCGCTGAGCATATTCCCGAACAAGCCTTCCGGGGATAGATGGGTTCAAAATGTTGATTTTCATGTTTTGATGGATTTTGGTTGATTTTCATGTTTAGCTGTGCATGTACACATGCACAGCTAGTGTACATAAGTAACATAACTAACATAAATGAACAAGCTGAGCACATAATGAAAGAGAGCATCTGATTGGACGCAGCTTTGAAACGCTAAAGAGCATGGACCAATCGCGAGCAGCCTCATAAGACTACAACGAAAAGTTGAAGGGGAAACGAAGCTGGAAAAAAATTCCCCCCCCTTCAAAAAAATAAAAAAAAGAGAACGAAAAAAAAGCTACAAGAGAAAAATTATGATAGAGCAAGAAAATAATGAAATAATTAATTATAACGTATGCATAATAATGATATAAACATAATAATTAAATCTAAGTAACATCAGCAACATAATAAATAAAGGGGAAGATATGAGTCGGAAATGAGATATTATTTATTAATACAGATTGTAGCAATTAAGGATGGTGCAATTTTCATGGTAATTGTTGATTTACGAAATTTTAATACATTGGCTAAAACCCTTATTTGCGCTTAATATAAAAGAAAATTACATGCATTAATAATAATGAAAAAGATGCACACGGTTAAGAGAGTCATGGGTGCACAGTGCCATTTCATATGTGAAGAAAACCGTGGCAAGAGCCCGTCCTCTTCCTGGTCGAACAAAGTTTGAGTGACTTTGCTCCCTTTAGATATAATTTATTATTTATTATTTATATTTAGTATTCTCAAAAATGCCCCCGTTATTGCATAAATAGCGCCCGGTCCCGAAATAACATGACATGGATCCACACCTCGACTGATTAATTACATTCAATGGATTTCGATGTTTCTTCAGTGAAATGAACGTCTTTCGTCCGTGGAATCACACGTGAAAACCACTCCCTCTTTTATACAGCGGCATCAATTAACGTCACGGGTGGTTAATGTATAATTTACATCCGTCTGAAGGCGATTATACTTCATGGTGCGGGTTCATTGTCTAAGGTGAGCTCGGTTTTATTCCAGAGTGCGCATGGGAGACTTCTACTATGGTCGGAACCCAGCGCAGGGTTCAATGCAGACAGACATATTGCCTATTAGACCTCAACATAAAATTGCATCCCACAAGGAGAATGAGTGAACACTGTCACCCTCTGTGAAGTCACATACGGGTAAGCATTACAATACTTTAGATTAATTAAAAAAATACTCATGTTCAACTCTCCACAGCTCACACAACAATTTTGCGACTAAACAACGCTTGATTTTTATCACTTTTTTCCTTGCCCCCTCTGATCTTGTCTTACATATTTAAGAAAATCTATGAGACAAGAAATTGGCAGTATTACATCCCCTGCAGGCCCCTTAAATTTCACGAAGAAGAAACTTTTCTTTTTAATTTAGTCAACGCACGGAATGTAATGAACACTAATAGCAAAAACGTGACTAGTAAAAGCAGCTAACATTGGATGCGGAAACATTGATTCAACGGAAGAGCACCCCCGCCCCCACCCACAGCAAACGCCGTGGCGTATAAAAGAGAACGAACGCCGACATTCGCCACAGTCGCCCGTCAGGCCGTCAGCATGGATAACAATGGCAGCTTGATGTTCCTGGAGAACCTGACGACGCCACATCCTTCAGTGCTGCATCCGATGAGCACTCTGCGCAACGTCGTCTTGACTCTCTACCTGATCACTTTCGTCTTTGGACTTGTGGGCAATACCTTGACCATTATCGTGGTAATCAGGTACAAAAAGATGCACAATGTTGCTAACTTTTTCATGCTGAATCTGGCCATTGCCGATAACTTATTCGTGCTGAATCTGCCTTTTATGGCACATAGTACGTTCAGTAAACAATGGGTGTTTGGCTCGCTGCTCTGCAAGATCATGTCCGCCTCGTACGGCACCAATCTGTACGCCAGCATATTCACTATGGTTCTCATGAGTCTGGATCGTCTACTGGCCGGCGCTTGGCCACTGCGCTCAATGCGCTACAGGACCGTCAGAAGCGCCGCTTGCGTCTGTGCCCTCATCTGGGTGATATGCATCACTGTAATGACTCCTTACTGGATGTACGCTGACACATACACCGCCCCAAATGGACTTCTTAACTGTCGGATTGAGTGGCCGGCCGCCTCGCGCTTAACGCACATGTTGTTCTGGGCGAACTTTGAGCTCATCATCGGCTTCATCCTGCCCATCATCTTCATGGTGTTCTCGTACGGAATGCTAGTTCGCCACCTGTTCCACAACCACGGCATCTTTCAGAATCAATCCAAGACCCCCATCAAACGGGTGACGCTCATGGTTTCCCTGGTAACTGCCATCTTCGTGGTTTGCTGGACGCCGTATCACATCCTGCGCTACAGCAACACCAAGAGATCCATTCACTTCATGTCCAACTCGAACGCCGAGCAGCCTTCCAGTGGGGAGAAGCTGAGCATCGCAATCTTCAGCACCGTCGCCCACGCTCTGGTTTTTGTCTCGAGCTGTTGTAACCCAGTCATCTACGGAATCAGCAGTCAGAATTTCCGTGAGTATAGTCAGTCATCGCACGGTGCAGTTAATAATACACGGATGTTTTGCTGCAGGGCGATTGTATCTAGACGTAGTGTGCAGGTGTTGCCCGCACTACACGCCGCTACCAAGAACAAGGAGTCAGATAAATGCTTCATGTAAGTTGAGAGGATATCAGAGGAGCTAGGAAAGCGATCAGGCGTTGAAGGTGATGCATCGCAGATTTCCTCCCTATTGTCTGTCCCGTTCCGTGATAAATACGTCATTTTGTATCCTGTTGTTCGTTCGAAATGTAATCCTATTGACATCACAGTACCGCCGCGATGACAGTGGAATAAAAATGAACACGGAACAAAAAAAAAATATTCAATGATATATTATTATTATTTGCATTTTTATTATATTTTTTATTGCAATTGTTACGCGCTTATGGAAACAATTACCGTACCTGGATGGTATTTATTGAAATGCACACTCATAACTCCTGCACCCGCTATTACTCTTTAAATTCGGTTTTAATTTCAGTTTTGTTCAGTTTTTAATTTCGGTTTTGATTACAGACTCCACTCGGATGAGCATCCTGGATCGATCTCGGAACGGATATGAACGAAATCGATGTCGTGAAACCGCGCTGACAAATGGAGCGACCGGTGATTCGCACATTCCCTTGGATGAACCGGAACCGGAAACGCTTATGCTCACCGCTTGAAGGTCAACGCCCTCGAAGCTGACACGTTCTGATGGTAATCTTGAACGTAATCCCGATTGAGTGAACAATAATGAATGAAATGCGTGGTGTGCAATTTCGTCTGTTTAATATTCGTATTTCTTCAACGTTTGTATTTTGGTCTAAAAAAAAAAAAAAGGGAAAATGAGTGAACAAAATGAATCAGTAGAACTGAACATTGTCAAGACGAAACACCTGATATGAAGATGGTTTTGTAATTTGCTGATACATATATTGTGTACATATATATAGTTGCACTATAATAAAACAGTCAATCATTGTGACAATATTATGCATTATGTTTATATTGGAAAACAGAAGTTACTGGCATTGAAGTTGCGGTACAATCTGCTCACTTCTTCATCGATGTCCGCATTCTTTTTATGAAGTTGTAACCAGCTAGCTAGAGAACATCAATTGAGAGTGATAGCAGTAAACGGTGGACGCATGTAATCTATAAAAAAAAAAAACAAACAAAGAGCATTATAGAATGTGGGTAATCATGTTAAAACCAGTTGAATTCACGCCGTCCAGGGCATATGATAAGGGAAGTTGCTGTTTGATTTCTTTGACTCTGGATAATCCTAGCCCACGCATCAAGATTCAACTCCTTAAACAATTTGATCCTTGCTTCTCGAGATTGAATAAGACAGGCATTTGATATCTTCCCTACCTTTTTTAAGTTGGTTTCTAGGTCTGAGATTATCCCGTGTTCCTCGGAGGCACACCCGTACATTTACTGTCGCTTCACCCTCCCCCCTCTTCCATTCCCCAATGTATAGACCCACTGGTGATTTCAGCTCAGACTGAGCAACATGTTGCGTCCTTCCTCTGACCACAATCTCCGCTTGGTTAAAAGGAAGACAGCGAAGATAGAAAGGTATAAAGGGGAGATGGTTACATGCTTAGCTCAGTGCCATATCTTTGATTTTGCAATAACAAAAGTAAGGGATTTGATTGCCCTTTAATCACTGAAGAACATTTATCGAGGGCCATAACATAGACACTTACCCCTCGCTCAATTATTTAATGCACTTTCAGTATTATCGAGTATAAATCGAAAAGTAGTACAACATTTACACTTCATGGATTGGTCGTGTCGGAAATTTTAATTGGTTAACATTGTAGACATGTATAACCACCATTGCGTCTGCAATAATTAGCAAAGTGGCTGATCTATGACGCTGCTGTTATTTGGTAAATAATTCAGAATTGCGTTAAATCATCCAGTGTAACCTTGAGCGAAGTGTAATTACACGATAACTTTCTCTTCTATTAAGACCACCGTGAACCCCCAGCACAAATATCGTCAAGGAAAACACTAAGCACAGAGGGAATAATTGCAATGATTACAAAATGCATAGCCATACACAACCGGATTGATGATAATTATAACATTCTGGTATCACCAAGTTCGTAAACACGAAATGAATCCTCATATAATACTACTCCTGTATTGCACTCAGTGTATATATTTATAACACAGTAAATACTTAATAAATATAGATTAATATTTAGCTATTTACACATCCAGCGAGACAGACATGCTTTGGTAGAAATTGACTCATAATTATGATCAGCTTTCATTTTGGGTTGTTCTAAAACGTACGCTAAAAGCTCTATATAATATTACGAGTGTTGCATTATCTCGTTAAACCTGACTTTTCATGCAGTGCTTGTGGCAGACAGGCCGGTCGTATTGTGAGACTCTGTCGCCGAACAGAAGCCCATACAGTCATAATTCCATACTCAAGCAACACTCACCGAAGACAGAGCGATTTTGTGAGTAGCTCTCACGTGAATGGAATACTCGTACTTATTAATCTCTGCGAAACTCATCAATACGGGTTGGATGGCTTCATCAATTATGTATATGGCGTGTAGCTTCGAACAGGTGCGTGTCAATCAAGGTTTGCTTGTACCTGAAGTCAAATTGGCATCCGCGTAAACGAAATAAAAATGAGAACGTTGTTGCAATTCCGTTAAGCGTAAAAGCAATTGTTCATTACGTCTACATATCTAAAGGTACTCGGTTACGTATGATGTATAGTTGTATACACAATAACATTATCATTACATGTAGTTCTTGGCAAATAATCCTGCTATATATATATTTTTTTTCTAATCTACCAGCTCATGAAATAGTTCTCGGGGGATTTTAGATCAGTTACACGAATATCCTTATTTCGAGGATATTATACTAAATTTATGATAATTAGTATCTACCGAGTATCGTACGAAGTAGCAGAAAAAAAAAAAAAAAAAAAAATACTTCTAGAATTAGACGTGAATATAAGCTGCAAATGGCAGCGATACAGATCTCTCTATGAGAAGATCAGCTTGCACAACATGATCGAAAGCCTTGTAGGAATCATTGGTATTATGATATTGCAATATGGAACTGAAGTGAAATCATTGCACTGTAAGATCAGAGAACATGGGTCATATGATTAGGGAGTTAGGGAGTGAATTGATCTGCGTGTGTTCACATCCATATGCTCTCTATCGTCATTTGAGATAAGATTGAAGTGGACAGACATTATGAAAAATCCACGACTACTGTATACTGCATGATAATACAACCGAAACATAATAGTATTGCATCATCGTCCCAGATTTACTGAGAAGCCGATCAAAGCAGGTATAAAATAAAGATCGGAATGAGTAGAGGCAGAACCGAGTGGAGATTTTACGACACACACTCTCGGAAGATGGCAAATCAGACTGAGAAATTGCCACTGCAAGAAGAGCCTTTTCCAAAATGAAGAACAGCCTCGCAAAACCCCAATTCTCCTACAAATAAAAAGAACCCTGCGATGCCATACCCGGTTTCCACTGATGGTAATTGCCGATACCTGAACAGCGAGAACGGAGCGGCTGGTTTATAATTGGCACCCCACCCTTACGATCTATATAGGGATATGAGACCTGATCATAATCGCCATTCCTTGTGGTGAGTGTGTCACTTGTGGAGAGGATGATTTTGAGATTTAATATGTGCGTAGCAGTAATACAGGAGACTCAGCGAATTGAACGCCAGGGAGACACTGGGGATATTTGAAAGCCAAATTAGACACATAGTTAGCACATTTTATCAGATACTCGGTACAAACACTGCATATAGCTAGCTATACGACGGCATACACAGAGCAGCGGTCGGCTTTTGCAGCGCCGTTCTATCACAGTCTATTTTCTTGGATGGCTCTTTATGGTTGATTGCTTCCTCAGTATGTAAAATAAAAGCTATGGAAATCTATTGAAACCCTTAATTCATGCCTGGATGACCAAAAGCAAAGAGCAAGCATGGAATGGATTGTCTGAAGGGCGCCATAGAGCGACTGCCCGACCGTAAATATGTTCCCTTGTCAGCACCATGTTTGATGACCAAAGTACTCGCAAAACTTTCATTGTTGCCGATTTTTATTTTATTTTTAAGACCATGAAGTACTTGAGCGCTGGATCAAGATGAGCCACGAAGCATCCACGTTGGCAGCTGCGTGACATCTTTGCTCGTGCGAGACATTTGCCTTCATTAATTGCGTCCGGGTAATGCCTTCATGTTGGCCTATTGGTCATTCTCCGGAATTCCTCGAGGCCCCGCATTGTTTCATGGACTGTTACGTTGATTAATTAGTGTGAAGCGCAGCTGTGGATTTCTTGTGCATTTTCCTATTTTTCCATGTCTCCTATCCGTGTCTCCTTTTGTGTGTGTTCTCGGTTTGGCGATTAAATACAATTTCAATAGTCGCCGCTTCGATATGTGGTTCCTTGTATGTGCTCATACGGGGGTGGGGGGGGGTCGTATATCGGTTGCAATGGTCATCAGCGACGTGTGTAATTGTAATACGGGTAATTAGTTCTCAGCAGCAGTGTGGCGCATCCTTTCATCAGATCCTTTCATCAGTGATTTGTTTACATTGACTGATCCCACTGATCCCAGTGTGGTTAGAGAACACAGACATCTGCTGCCCACTGATCCACAGTAACCCCAGGGAATGAGCTAATCTGATTTCGTGGAAAAGTCCACTCTGTGACTGCAAGACACCTCGCAAAATCCCGTGTCTTGTGCGTGGAATACCAAACGAAATTGACTGTTCATCTCACCGAACGTCGACATCGATAGAGTGATGGACAGCGTGTCTGCACAGAGATTATGCATGATTATGTTAGCGATTGCTAATGAAGAGTGAATGGCATTGAGTATGTGAGAGTGACTTTGTTATTGACTCATTGCTCTTTTTCTGTCAATGTCGAAATGAACACCAAATGAATGTGATGCAGTCTTACGTAATCATTTGATTTTCGGGGGTTTTGCATGATTGGCTGATGTTGATCTTAGATATGGAGACGAGCGTCCTATTATGATACAAGATGATACATCAAAAGAGTTCATCCCTTTTGTCATTTGGGAAAACCGAGAAACAGATCGACTCATAAAATGAATTAAATTACCTCACTCTATCTAAATTAATTGTTATCATGCATCACACCGTATACGCAAATTAACTCCGCTGCCATGGCAACCCTGTCATCCGTCCACTCGATTCTCGCAGATTCCGGTTTTGGCGCACCATTCAAGTTTTGCAGAAATTGAAACATTTCAACAAAAGTGGACCTGGTTTTATCCGTTCTGTATGTTTTACTCACATTATAGTATAAAATATAATATGTCGGATATACGCTTATCGAAAATAATTATGATTTTAAGATAACAATGTACATTGTAATCCGATTACAAGCTGTCGACACCACAGAACATAGTCGACACAATCATTTGCTGTTATATCAGTTTGTGTCCGCTGGTTGTTATAATGAGACATCGCATTGTTTAATGAGCATCCTTTTATGCAACCCATTTTGGGTGTACGTTCTATAGTACTAATAATTAGGCAATTCCAAGTATTTGTTAACTGAAATAATATCCTTCAAATTTAATATAAATATACCTACCGATGTAATGAATCGACCTTTATATTAATCTTACAACATGGGTAAATGAAATCATTCCAAATTTGTTTGGAATACCTTAAAATGATTGATTCATTTACATTGCTTTTGTTCATTTTAGGTGTGTAGAGATGACAATAATTCAATTTACGATGAGATATTGATTATCCTGCTGGATAATTAACTAATGACTGGGTTTTGGTAAACATTTTCGGTTATAACATTAAAATGTTATGCCTGGCTTGTGGATTAAGTGGAAGCCTTTGCTTTACAATGAGATGGATCTGATGGTTAGCTGTAAGCCTTTGTGTTTATCGAATAATCTTATGGGTTATTTGAAGTTTGTTGATTGTCACAGGGAGGCTTCACCTTATAGCATGCCAACAATGAAAGCATTTTTGTAAGGACATTTACAATTTGCAAGTGTCCATTAAAATTCATCACTGCTACTGTAACACGAAGCGTTCGCTTTTCAACTCGCGCGCAGCTGAATCCAATGCAAGTTCATAATTAAATTAACGAGGTACATGTTTTCAAGATAGATTAGGAAATTCACAATTGGCCCTAATTATCTGATCTGCGAAGAGGACTCTTATCAAGCTAGGACCTATTGGGAGCAAACTGTGACTTCTTCTTGTTCTTCGTTCAATTTCTTCAGTTGACTACGAGTAGAAAAAAAATCGGTAATCGTTTCCTCATTATGTTTCCAATGTTTGATGTACATGGTCACCTCAACAGATTTCATTTTCATGCATCAGTTTGAATGCCCCTTCTGAAATCCACTTACACGAACCTAAAAGAAGATAAATTAAATTTTATTATATTAATTGGTTGATCGTCAAATGCGACATTATAAATAGTATATCACAACGCGCTTGCATGATTGTCGAAAAAAAAAATAGACATACATAAAATTATATTACGCAACTTTGTGCGAAGTATATTGTCCAACTGAATGAATGCGTCGTGAATTATTTGAAGATAATTATCCTATTCTTCGCTTCAGATCATCTTAAGCCTGCATACGTAACAGTGTGTCGTAAATATATTAGACAAGTACCTCGACCTGCTTGATATAAAAACTCGCATTTGGCGGTCAATCCGACTATCATAACATCAAGAGCGTTAGCATGCAACAGTATAAGTATGCAGTGACAAACAACATTCATGGTCTCGACCATCGACGAGAAAATTGTCGAGAAAGCTGCTTGCTCTGCCATGCAGTTACGTGGTTTAGGGCAGTTCCGAAACACAAGCACGCGCAACGTTGATTGGTCCAATGACGAATGCACTGCCGACTGCGGCGCAGAAGGAAGCGACCGCCATGATGCCTGGGGACATACATAATCAACGAGAGCCTTATTTTTCTTTTCTTTTTTCTTTTCTTTTTTTCTGCAGGGTTAATTCTTGTAGTGGAATTGCACCCATGCATAGCCTGCGTTATTATCACGGTCTTTGTTATTTATTTTTTATTGAGGTGAATTATACGGCATTTGCCCAATGTTCAAAGTAGCTTATATTAGTCACGAAAGGGTGGTCAGTTTTGGCTCTCATACAAAATACTCTCCCCCTTGACCCTTAGCCGCTTTCCTTGAAAGTCACTCTGAGAGTTCTTGGCCTGAGAAGAATGTCGTTGAGTCGTGTGATTGAATTCAGACAAGCATTTAGCCTGTTAATGCATGGGGTATGTTCTAGCCACTATGCCTATATAGGGTCACCTAAGAGTCCACCAATATAGGCCACATTGAATACCTCATGTATCCAGCTTTCTTGCATGATTCGATTAAAATGCAAAGCGTATCAGACTAAACCCATGTTGACTTCTCACTAAATCCGTCCGTATTCGAGCAAGAGATGTTCATTGGCCCTCTGATTGTAACCTGAACTTCTATATTCTCGTTTTTCTCTAATAGTTATATATCCTTCTGAAACTCGAATTATAACGCTGAGTATTTTGGGATCGATGCAAGCACTGGTCCAGGGTGATCCTCTGTTACATTAGGTGGAACGTGGCTTTCCATACACTTATCTGCCGCTCAATGACGTACGTTGAAGATGTAACACCGCAATCGCCGCAGCGCATATCTATGCTCGTCCGTTCAAATATAAGTTTCCTTAATTACTTGGCTGTTGCCAAAACATTGCGCTAAATGCTATAACAATGACATCTCAGCATATGGGATGGGATTGTACTAATTCCGTGCCAATCACTCCATATACCCCCTGAACTTCATTTGGAGCATAAATGCTACCCGTAATTCATCCAAAAAGCTTGAGTAGCCCAACGTTCAATTACTACGCTGCTTATGTTCTCAGATCCTGAGCTAAGTAGGTCAATTATTTCATGGCGGAGATTTAACTGGTGCCCTACTGAATTCCAAGTATTCATCTGACCAGGGAACCAGTGAAGGATGAGATTTCATATTTCCAGGGCATCTGAAATCTACATCTTTCTAAATGTGCTCTTATACAACAAGATCCGACATCGCTCATGAAAAGTGGTCATCGCCTGTCCTCAAATGCATATACCGTTGCCATGACAACCCCGTTATTAGCTCACTCTTCTGTTTATTTTTTGTCTCTATTAAATCTATCTTTACGTTATATCATGAATTTTATGTCGGATAGACTTGCATTTCATAATTCATGCTAAGCTATGGCCTTTTATTTTTTTTTTTTTTTTATGGGTATATAGGCCGATGCCCCATCTTGTTTTGACAGAATTTCATCTCCATATCTATGCTAGTATCAATCATGTTGATCGAATGAATCGCCAAATTGTATATCAGACCTCATTTTCATTCTATAAAAGAGACCCGAACATCGTATTTTCCGTGATTCCAATTCTCCCACCAAATCGATTTGGTTCACATAATATTATCTGCCACAAGACGACCAGCGTCAAAAAAGAAAATAACAAAAATAACAAAAATAACAAAATGGTTGCTATGGTAACGGATAACACAAGAAAATTCGACTTCGTCGCCTTGAGACGACAACAAATGATGCTATAATTAACTATTAATGTATCGAGTTATATGGTTAATAACTGATCAAAGGCGTTTGAATCGACTGATTGTCACCCAATTTTAAAAATCAAAAGAGATAATAATATAAATAATTGGGCACTTTTCGAATTTATGTGCTACTATAGTTATGTTGTCGATTGTTTGAAGCCAGATTACCTTATTCTCAAGGGTATTTTGCATAGTGTTATAACTTTTATGTTTATGTGTTATGATTCCCATGCGATCAAGTGTTATAAGTATCGCAATTGTCATCGAGCACAAACGTTGTATTGCTCAACATTAAAATGCGAGGGCATGGATATAACCTTATAGAACCCTCGGGTTTAGGGTGGGGAGATTATGACGTCATAACATCTACCCTAAGCCCCAAAGGAGTGGAAGAGTAGACCATTTTTCGATCTCAGTAAATAAAATTTGTGAAGCCGCAGACGGCTCAGAGGTGTGTATGTCATGTCCCTGAACCAAGTCCTGAAATTTCATTCTCAACTTATGTTGACCTTAAACTGAGCCGCTTGTGCCCTCTAGGGCGCACGCGCGCGGCATTTGACCCGCCCTAGTAGCAATTAACACGTG
The DNA here is from genome assembly GCA_000328365.1 of Capitella teleta. Taxonomy (NCBI): domain Eukaryota; kingdom Metazoa; phylum Annelida; class Polychaeta; family Capitellidae; genus Capitella; species Capitella teleta. Next base: position 422,121 of record KB310543.1, read on the forward strand.
ACACAGATATCAAACATAAAGAAAGCAGACAGGACATACAGGTGTCTCAGACATCTCACCTAAATCCTATCTCTCATCTCGTAGTGTATTACACATTCATGTGTTGGCAGGAAGGCCTTCTGGATTTGGACGTGTAGACGGAAGCGATGTAATCGAGCAACCTCAGAGGATCTTTGTTAGTTTTACCACTGTACAATAAAACGTCAATTGTCGTCTTCGTAGTCTAAGCATCGAACTGCAATCGCGTACTTACGGTGAGTGCTTCGGTAATGCGCTCGTAATGCTGGCAAATATAGCTTGTCAATAGTATTTTATGAACACTGCGTGGGATATGGCAAAATACAGAGTGGGCCAAAAATATCTACTCCGTGGTAAGGCGTTCAATGCTTTAAGTGCGCTTCATCGAAAAATGCAGCATTGAATGCATGGATGTATGTCCACCCGTATCCGAGCAATTATCCAAACGATTGAAATGCTTGGATACGGTTCGGTTTCATTGGCTCCCTGGACGAAAGATAAATATGGCCATTGCTCCGGATCTAGAGTGCTCAGCGTTATAATTCTTGTTTTGCAAGGGACATAAATCAAATGAACGATGAAGTTCACGTTTAACGCGACGTATGCTTTTACACATTTTTAATGAGTGAAGGAAACGAAGAAATGCTGACTTGCTTCAGCGGTTTTCAATTTCTCACTACTTCAATATGCAAAGGTTTCAGGCTCCATGTATTATATGCAGAGTCGAAAAAATTCATTATATTCCTCATTCATTGATGCTACTTTGAAAACGAAGGGAGTAGACTTGCGCACTGTGTGGACTATTCTTGTTGACCCAAACAATGATTAACTAATTATTCAGCCAAGTATAGATCGTGGCGTTTCTTTTGCCCCTTGAATCATAAAAAAAAATGTTGTAAATGCAGTACATTCATTTCAACTAGGATGCTCACTTTAGGAAAATATATCATTTGGGAAAAATTCTTTAAAAAGAAAAGTAATAAATGTGGAATATAGAACATGCCCATGCATTTATTATTGAGTGATATGAAGAATACATTGTAAATGCATTAAAAAAAGTATACAAAATAATCCGCCCCCACCCCAAATAAAAAATATCAACAATACTCACTCTGAGACAATTTATAGTGCTCATAAAATAAACAATGATCCAGTTTAATCGGCTATCGCCATCGCTTATAAGACGCCAGAAGATGCATGGCTCCGAACATCGCAATTCCCCATATTTCTATGTGCAGAGATAGAGCTTCGTAATCATAGACATTTATACGGTGTGCCTCTGATCCCTCGAACCCACTCTTGGGGGCATTTGAGAAATCGCAGGTGAAGATAAGGCCAGTGTGTTTCTTCTTGCAATCACCTGACCTCTGCATTCAACGCACCAATCACATACCGACTTAGCGCCCCAAAAGCCCTCGCTTCTCGTTATTTTGTTCCCAGACTCATGCAACGCATTTACTCGGCTGTTGGAAGAAGGAGGCGAGTTGTTTGGTCCGTTTACCGGGACAGGCTCTTTTTTGTTTCTACATTTCCCAAACGTCACACATAATACGATGCCAGTCGCATTATAATTAATCAATTGTCTCGCTTTCCTCCTTAAATTCTGACTGCAGTATTTCGTTCTGTATCTCCTCGCGATCGTTCTGAAGGTCTTGGAAGTGGTGTCCGGGTAAGATATCATTCAAACCCCAACGACGTCGACCTTCCGAATCTTTCGTTGTCACTAACTGACAGCCTTTTGTGTGGCTTCTGTTGAGATGAAACGTTATACACCAACGCCCTCAAAGGGTTCTGCTTGCCCTTGTCTCATCTAAAGATCCTAAAATAAGAGAATAAATATAAGATTCTAAAATAAGAGAAGCAACGCAGTTATTCCGCAAGTGGGTATTATAGGATATCTGACCTTTTACACTGTATCACATACCGGCACGTTGTACCATGTTTCAAAGAAATTCACTGTTCACTTTTCTAAGACACCCTGGAAGCATTACACAATCTGGTGATGGGTAATATTCTCAATTAAGAGGTCGTCCATTGTTGGCTCCAAGGACTCCCAATATGGCAATCTCACGCTTGACTTTACTTATGCATTGTTATCATTTTTCAATTTTAAATTATCGTCCACGTAATGCAAATGGAATGCAGTGAGTGCAAATTCACTCGAGGTTTTCCTGGTTTTGTGTATTTATTTATTTATTTATTTATTTATTTATTTATTTTTTCATTTTTGGGTTGCGTCTATGAGAGAAGAAAATCGGAGATATCCGTCGATGATTAATAGTCTAAAATCGATTTTGCATTAAAACGTGAATCAGGAGTCTGACGCATTGTGACAAACATAATGCCGATCTTAGCTGCTTCTTTCAAATTGACGCCATATAGGTGATCACGTGATTTCAATATAGATATCATGTGACTTCGAATAGAGTGGTAAAATTATCCACATCTAGATGTATGCATAAATATATGAATACAGCCAATATTTGGTTACTCGAACAAATTATCAAGAGACATACATTTATACGAAATTTACATCGGTTATAAGATGTCAAAAGAAAGTGTTGTGAGAGGTCAAGAAAGGAAACATTTGGCAACCGAAATGAGGCCCTGGCAGTGATTTGTAGAAGTGCGCTCAATCATAAACTAGTAATGCCAAGAAAATAATACAGTAACCTATAATTAATCTTAAGAATGGTTTCTCAATCTAATCTCGAAATTTCACGTCTCTAGTAGTGTGCGTTCATTGTTTGGCTAAGAACTTTTCGAACAACCCTCGTGGAGAGGTGCAAGATGTGATCTCATTATGGCGACAACAAGAAGTGCTTCTTGGAAGACTAAATTGTATGTTGGCTAATTAATAACAAACAAAACACAACCATTATGTCCCGTTCTGGTTAAGACAAGCGACATGACCTATTTCTACTTATACAGACTACTATTTCTATTTAGTCATATGCACCTCGCGTGGCTTAGATGAAACGGTGCCAGATGTACTTCAACCATGGCCACAACAAAATATACGAATTAATAAATCAGAAGAGTATAATATAAATTGGTCAAAATAAAATTATAATATTGTAGTTGACAGTGTTCGATTTGGCTTAAGTGACATACCCGACTTAATTGCCAAATCAACACTGTCAACTTCAATATTAAAATCTTATTTTTACCTGTTCGGTATTGCTAATTCTACTCCGAGATCAAATCACCTCACAGTAGATCATCATTCTTGGAAATAAGAAGGTCAGGTGGGCGAATTTCAAGATAAAACACAATTATTCTACTGCCGCAAAAACACATAATTCAATGATATATCAAACAGAAGTCCATTTTAGTGATGTTCTCGACTTTTATGTTTGTTTCAGTCTTACTTATCTTTCAGGTATTTTCTTTGAATGGTGTACAAGCATAATTATTGTGACCCCCCATTATAATAAAATAAATAATAATTTAATAGGTAATTATTTAACACATTCACCGCCAAAGCATTTTCGGCAGCGAGCGGAATTGGCGATGAATCGATGTCCTGTAGAAATCAACAGGTTTCACACACAAAATAGTGACGTCACATAATGAATATTCATTATTCAAATTACCTGCATATCAACTTCCGTTTTCCGCTGATTCAAAATTTCAGTTTGTGCTCATATCGGCGACTCTGACTTGGTTCTTCTACACTTCTTGTATTTTCTGACTTACTCCTTTTGGAAATCATCTATTCCTCTGGGAATCACCGATTCTTGTGAAATTTTTCGAGCCGATACCCCTATACCGCCACATATTTACCCAAAAAGTCTCGATTTCACCGCTCTGTAATTTCTATATGAACGCACACATAGCTAAATATTTTACATATTAGGATGGATCGTTCTCTTGTGAATCCAACGATATAAGATTCAACATCATACATACAACTAAATGTAGTGAAATACAGCTCTGAACAACACACACTTTGGTGAAAACCACACACTGGCAAGCAAAAAGCTGAGAAAATCGCAGTTTTCTCTCAGCTACCAGTATGACGAGCATAACACGCATTGTGATTATAGAGGTTACTTAGTGTAGGCATAGCTATTACCGCACGATAAGGACCCCGGTAATTAGCAGATCAAAGGATGACAATAACAGTTATAAAGTCGAAAGTTCGAGTCGGCGCTAACTTGGCTTTCAGTTGCTAATTAGCTCGCTTTCTCAAATTCATTTTAAGTCACAAACGCGCGCTGTTGTTTGAGAGATGCCTTGAAAACACTGCTTTGATGTGTAGCATAAAAGTATGCCGAATTAGGAAAAGTCAGTTGGAATAACTTGATAATTTATTTATCAGTGTCATCACGCATCTCGCCAGACACTCGTCGCTGTTGGAGGCGAAGAAGGCCGCCAAGCCAGTGTGGGCGGCATAGCTTGAAAACTTCAAAGCAATGCATATTCGGGAAACCGTTATGTTTACAGATATATTGATTGGAACCAATAGAAACAGCTAGGCGCCGGTTGCCCTATCTTACCCTCACTAATTAGCTGGCTTTCAACAAACACCCCATGAGAAACAATTATTTTGTCAATTGATCTCAAATCTGCTGTGTTCCGCGTTTTTATATCGAATGAATCTTACATATAATGATATAAATTATAAGCAAATGTTATAATATTGGCCTTATTTGACTCATATCCATATGAACATTAGGAGTTGTTCTATCAACTCTGAAACATATAATTATGTATAAAAATGTATAACACAAGGCTGACCGCACCGCAACTAGTATATGCAACCGGTGAAAATCATTAGTACTCGCTAGCCCCATGTTCAAATAAAGCATCGTGGCGACTCATTCACCGACATCGGAACTTCTATAAACACGTATTCCTTCATTACTTGATATACATTCAAAATTTTATTCATGTGCAAGAAATTTGTGAGTTGTAGAAACGGTGCTGGTAGTATATACGTGTATATTATGTATATGCTTATTTTGTCCATACATTTCATGTATATTTACACACGGCCGAAAAAAAAAATTATGCAAGCCTTGATTGAGGGGAAGATGGACATACTAGTACAGGACATGGAATAGGAAAAGGTGAATTCGGCGTTTGTACTCAACTAACTGATTGTATCATAATGAACACGGAACAAAGATAGCACGCCATGCGTATACACGTGCCACTTACGGTGCCACGCTTCAACGATGTATACTCAGTTACATTTTAGCGACTCACTCACTACTATTTAGAGCGTAATTGGAACTTCAATAAACTTTGTGATCCTTCATTGCTAGACATGTATAAATAATTACATATATGTGCTAGAAATCCATGAGTTGCGGAAACGATGCTTGTGATGAAATGTGTATCTGCCTTTTTTTTCTATTTAGGCCCTACATGTTTACGAGGGATATGCATCGTAAATATATATCATCTTTTTTTCAATAACACATCGCGTATACATTTACCAGTACACTAGTATTCAAGTTGAACACCCGCATTGCCAAATTGCTGTGAAAACTATTCGCTTTACTGCTTCACCTCGAGTCGTGATCGCTTCGCTGCATGCCTTCGGCAGCGGTCTATCACAAATCAATCGATAACTGCTATATGTAAACTTCAGAAGTACAAGGATTAATGATTGGTTTAGGAAAATATATCCGTAAAATCATCATATAATCATAGATGCACACGGTCAAACTCTTTGATATTTTCAGAAATGACGCGCAAGCGATTATAGCACCTGTATATAGCAAAAAGTGTAAAACACGGAAATCTCCGTGTTTGGCGGAGAAGCGTTGGGCCCGTAAACACGGAAATCTCCGTGTTTGGCGGTGAATGTGTTAAAACACTGTTCATTTTATCAGACAACCCATCGAATATTGAGTATGATTGACTCATTATATACTTATTAGGTGTATAAATATATCGTGTAATCAAAGCACCAGAGAGCGAAGCAGAATGACATGAACATCTCTCAAATTCCCCTGCGTCAACCGCCGCCTGTGAATGCATTGCACAAGGGGTTTTAGGGCACTAAAAACGCTCATATAGAATTATTATGCACGATTTAATTGTCCTTTAATTAAAGTTGACCCATTTTTGTTTTACGCATTCAATTACAGTCAGAATTGCATTATCATGTAATTCTATGTCCTAATTTGTGAATGGCTCTCGTGATTCATGACGGTTTATGATATTTTATAATAATATATGCTAAGAAATATACCTTCTTTTTTTTCTTTTCTTTTTTTTTTCGGATGCGCGCCAACCTGGTAGTTTTATTAGAAGCTATAATTCCCATATCTACGACTCTCAAGAATCCGAGATCAATGCTATCTCAACTGAACATGTATATGCCGCTTTAACACCTCGATCTTACCCGCTTATAGCCAGGTTACGACCATTCTACATGCACGGCACGACGCGTCGCTCAAGAAGACAAAATCGCATTTGAAATCGCAACAGAGAAAGTGCGGTTGTTGCAAAGGGACGAAAGCACAAGGTGGCAAGAATATGCGCCGAGCAAATCAACACAAGAGCATGGAAACAACAAATGGACCGGTGTTTCTTCGGTTCAACTGAAGCGTAAGATGGTTTGAATCTAAGAATCTGGGGGTTTTTTCATGTCGCTTTTGCATGTTGGTCAGAAACTCAGAAATTGTCGCATTCTCAAATGGTTAATAGTTCTCAATACAATCAAATTCAACTCCGGCCTATTATAGGGAACCTCTGATTACTAATAATTACCTCACAAATAAAAATGAACGAACGTACGTGTGTGTCGGTATATTATAAAACCAATCGAGGAATTATATAATTATTTGCTTATATTTATCGAATCATCAATTCTCACTGTTATTAAGGTGTTCCTGATACCTCAATCACAAGATTAACTTTTCCGCCTTCATGATGCATATTTATACAATCCTTGTTGTAAACTTTAGTGCCTAATGCTTACAATTCTTCTATGACTTTTGTATGCATATTATTTACAATCAAAACGTCTCCATGTCGCTCCTTTCATTACAACTGGGTGTCGGCCAGATATTGAATTAATCATAACTATAAGATTACAAACCGTTAAACACGTGGAAATTGCCCATAAGGCGTTGCCTGTATCCATACATCTCTTTTACCCACGCTACACAAACGAGAATTTGGCCATTCTAGAAAAGCACGAGTTCCAATCTCATCAGCAATCAATATCATCCTGGCTTGGGAGAAATGTTACATAACACATGATTGGGCTAGACAATCAACTCAGAATGGCAAACCGCATGCAGTTGACGAGTTCAGTTCCGAACACAGTTAAAAATCAACCCTATTAATTCGGTTTTTAAGAGCTTCGGACTTGAGAGCCGAAAGTGTTCGATTATCATAATCTAAACCGGAGGGTATAATATTGCTCTGTAGAGTGACGATGATTCATTTTCTTGCATGGATCCCCCGAGTTTCTAAAACTCCTAATGGTGTGAAGGACCTTCGTTGAAGTGTCATCGTATTGTATCAATGATCTCGATTGTGTTGTGAAGGGTTTAGTATAGATCCAACAGATATCGACCAATTCATAGCGTGGCATTTAAACTTACATACACGTAGCGTGTTTCTTATGAGTTTGAGTATGCAACACTCGGGAGGTTTTCTCCGGAACTCTAGTGACAATTGCCTCGAGGAAAAACGGCAATAAGCGAAGAAGAGTCAGATTCTGGTGTTTTGTGCAGCTTCAAAAGAGAAGTCTAAGCTTAGGTCACAGGAATCAGCTATCCAGGGCCCATCAACTGAAAACATTCATCTTCATCTCAAAGAACTTTTATGGCTATGTGTTGTTGCTAATGTAGCCAACAGCTTAATTCTCAAAAGAGGTGATCCTATTGAGCTGGTATATAAAATGCATGTTGAAATGACCCGAACAATCCGAGATGAAACATTCCTCAGCATAACTTCATTTTTCAAATCAGCAACCCTTGCGCCAATTGATGAAAGCTTTGCTGAAATGGACGAGCCTACTGCCAAAGACGGTCAAAGTAATGCATTTTGTCCATGTCGAATGATTCACATGCAATCCGCTTCAGTTGTTCGTGCTGATATCCGCCTCATCTATCAAGACAGTTTTGCTGAATTACCAATAAACGAAATATGCGATCTCGGCCTTCTTCTCTTCTTCGTTCGTCATACCCGAAGGAACACATCATGCCTCTCACTTGCAAATGGGATCACGTAAACAATTCTCATGCTATCACTACATTCCATCTTTCGATCGTCAATGATAATGATTGATGTATTTATTTTTGTTTGTTTGTTTAGTGTTTCTTATTATTTTGCTGCTTTGCGGCTGTATGTTATTCTTTAAGGGGTCAGGGGTTACAGAGATACCAAATGTGGATACCCCAAACAAAAAATCAAGCATAGATGTGATCAAGGAAAATTTTGAAAAAGTTATTACTGTTCACTAATTAATGAAATGATGCTAAATTATTTTCTCTATACTCTGCGACTGAGCATCTAAAAGCAGTAGGACGTCTTGGCTTTATTATACTAATGCACTGAATCATTTAATGCAAGCTACAAATCGCTTATCAGACTATCAGTTAACGAGCTAGTCGCGATCGAATTTTAAATTTTGAAAAAATCACTGCGACCTTGACCTTTAACCTTTGACCTTTGAACTATCAGAGGTAATTCAAAATAACTTGCCTCATTATTAAATGCAATAGACACATTGACAGTCATTGGTGAATTCAAAATATTCAGTCCCAAACTTTGTTCACGGAAATATTCATGCGATGAAAGTGTTGCCTAATATGTGTTCCGACCGAAAACACACAAGTATTTTGAATTATCACATTCCTTGGAAAACTCGACAGCACACGTTGTATGCAACTCAGGAAAGGTTTAGAAGGAAAAAACTCATCAAGACTTTGATCCGTACGCTGGAGTGTGCTCTTATGTGGCTCAAAAACCTGGAATTCGAAATGATGGCACTCAAAAGGGACAGATTTCGTTTACGACACAGTGTATGGCGGGTCTGCCGAAGGGTGAAGAATAATTCAGGCGTTATTATAGGTTGTCATGGCAACAAAACCATATTAATCCTGTTCCGTTTAAATGCTAGACTATAAGTAAAAGATGTATCGACCAATTAAGGCGTAAATGGGCCAATAATGAACACGTCCTGTGAAATAGGACAAGAAGGAAATCGACAATGCGAGAGTAGGTCATCCTGTAATTACGATAGGCAGTCAGTTCCGCCGTTGACATTATTCCGAGTTAGCTGAGTTTTTTATATAATGATGTACAGTTATATGTTGCTCTATGGTACAATAATCTTGGCTGAAAATGTATGATGAATTATGTAATTATAGCGGACTATGGCAAAGTGCATAAATAATGCGTCATTGAGATAACGTTTATGGAATCGATTGCCTTTTTACATATTAGATTTGCTAATCAAATCATTTTCTGTTTTTAAATTGAAATTGAAAACTTTACTCTTTTACAAAGACTATTTTTAAAGTATTCAATTTAATATGTCATATTTATTACTTTATTTCATATTAATTTTATTTAATTGCTATTACTATTACTACTACTACTATTACTATTTATTTAATTACACGTTGTGAAATTTTAGCATTTGACAAATGTGTTTTAGAACACTTTGGTGGATTTTACGCTATACAAAAATAAAATTTATTTATTATTTTATTTATTATTATTATTATTATTATTATTATTATTATTATTATTATTATTATTATTATTATTATTATTATTATTATTATTATTATTATTATTATTATTATATGCAGGCAATGCGCTTGTGTCGATAGTCTTTCATTACGTCAGCCACGGGCTGCATCAATGTAAAGAGCTCTGATATGGACATAGTTGATGTAAACGTGTCGGCCACCATACCTTTAACAGAAGTTATGCAAATCGTCATGTCCCGCTTTATTTTTCAAATTTCCTGCTTCAATTGTATTTACAGCTGTTGGTGCCAACTGGAAATCATCTATTAATATCCATGTCGCCTCTGCCGAAGAGTCCAACATTGCCATATATTGCTCGCATTAAAATAGACCACAAAAAAATGCAGTCGAATATCTTAATATGACTGCAACTATAGACCCCTGTATGCCATTATAAAATTATCGAATAACCTGATATCTAATAACTTAAATGTAAAAACGTCGAAACACGAAGCGAGCGACGAATATCAAAGAGTGCACATTATAATTTCAAATCACAAAATCGACATTTTCTGCGCAGATTGTGATCGTTGACGTTGCCATCAGTGCCTGGATGAAGGCGTTCAAAAGCACCTCGTTGCAACGAGCAATAAACGCCGCAGAAGTGTCCTTAGTTCTGCAGATCGCAGCCTCATTATGATGCTGACAGCGAAATCGGCGTCATTCCCCTTACTTTCTCCTCTGCAACAATGTCTGTTGATCTCCCAGCTCTGCTAATGAGGCGCATTGGAGGGTACTTTGGAGGGGGAATTAAAGCGGCTTCTCCCTTTTGCCCTCATAAGCTAATCAACCCTGCTGAATTATTCTTGTGTGGAAATACCTGGATACTCAATAAATGGGCGGATTTCTTTGGAAATTTCAGGTTATTGAGTTTCTGAGTATATCAATAACCCGAGACTAACATCCCTATTCAGGTTAACCAATTGTTTAACCGACTTATGTTGAATTACGTTCTGGGGCAGGCCTACCCTGAACGTCGAATAATTATTATCTTGCTGTTTAACACGAAGACGCCGGTCTTAATTCTGAATATGAATATCGCATTTAATCGTGACGTATCACCACTTCAGAAGTACGTACGCTAGTCTATCAACAATAACGAAATATTCTCATGTGTTATACATCCGTGACGTGCAATACGGTATAATATGATCATGCTTGAGTGATTTATCTCGACTTTGAGTCAACCGAAGAAGTTCAAAATTCAACTAAAATTGGAAAACAATTGCAACAAAACTTCCGGAAATGTCTTCGCTTAAAGGCGCGCGATTTCAAGGTCAGTGCTTGTTATGCTCAGCTGTGCAGGTCACGTGATGTGCTGATGTTGTGTGCAGAAAAATGCGTAGACAAAATATGCGCAATAAACAACGCCAGGGTAAAACCTATAAGGACCAAAAATGGGTTGTGTATTGTTAAGTGCACCGAGTACATTTATTAACGAGGTCATTTAGACTGTGAATTATGTATTCTTTGTCTTGCTTTTATTATGTGTGATCTATTTATGAGAACATTAAAAAGCTAGCATTATTACACCATCAATATTTCGCTACACAGCTATGATATGCATGCCCTCAAGAAATGGCAACGAGTTATACAGGCGACATATAAGCCTCTGGGAGGCATTGAAAATCAAATTATATTGTGGAAACTGTTCACATTCAGTAGAAAAAAAAAAATGAACCGATCCATTTGAATCTGAGTGAAGGTCAACTATGACCTCGTTCACCTCACATACAATGTCCATTTCATCCGCTTGCCTATCAATCATCCAGAGCACTGCATGCAGAACGCATTACGGTATTGTTGGCAGCAAGCCGGTTGATTGGAAGCTTCATTCATCATCACCTGTCGACGTCAACGCATGCGATTTCAGCTGAAAAACAAAAATTATTTTACCAGCTAATCCGCTCGCATTGGTGTCTAATTCCTTATCCATCCATCATCGAAACCGCATCTCGGGTTGAATTTCCCATCTGCATACTGGGCACCTTTGTAATTGGTCGCTAAGCACGCACAAGTCACGTCCGCGGCATCGAAGAAAGTTAATCCATTGTTTATGCGCAGTGTTCATGTCATGCTTGTTCGTATCGACCGTGCACGTGTTTGGCTGCGTGGTCATATGCAGCTTAATGTATTCGGTCCACGCAACTGACCTCGTTTTGTTTTTATCGGGTCAGGTTTTTCTTGTTTCGCTGTCACTCGGTGCCATTTTCCAATCGAGAAAAGACGATTCCATCGCCGTCTTTGGACAATGCAAAGCACGACGAAGCACTGCGGGTCATAAAAGACTCACAGCACTTCGTCTGCGGAACAAGTGCCCACAAATCGGGTAATTACGCACAGGCTCGTTCCGAGAATGATCGAAGTCTTACGGCACGGTGTTTTAGGGGACAGGGTTATAGTAAAGCGGGAGGGATTCTATTCTGAGTGGGACGAGGGAGACACGTGGCGACGTCAAAACAAACTTTGACGCGGAGTAAGTCGTGAAATGCTTCAGTGTTTCCATTGTGGTTGGTCTATTTGCATGAATATTGCAGGGCTGCTCATTGTCTTGTTGGGGCGTGCTAAATCTTTGCTCTTCTTCTTAAGTATAATCTTCTCTCATTTGATCCCCGTGGAGATACTCTTGTCCTAAATGGTCACCTTCCTAGAAGTCCTTAATAGCTTCCCTACATACTTTCATTTTCTTATGCTATTCAATATCATCTGTCACAAAAGGACAAACTAAGCGTAGGATGGAATACTTTTCACGCGCTGATCGAATGTTGAAATCTATCTCTTATTGTTGCTCCTTTTAAGTCTATAAAATACGTGTAATAGAAAATAAGTCTCGGCCGAACGAAAGCTTTTATCATGTTGTCAATCACTTTGGTATTTAAGGGGCAGGACATTATTGTTATGGATCATATGCCTCCGTTTGGAATAAAGTGTGCACAGAAATTGTCGTTCATCTAGATTTGACAACTATATTTTCTTTGCTACACTGTAATTAAAACATGAAGAGAATTTTATTGATTTGAACGTTTTCTCGGAGAAATACTATTGTTGATATCCCTCAAAATTTGATAATCTATACCTGTAACTATTTATTTCTTACCCCAAAAAAAACTTTCATGCATGCATTAACATAAATATGAAACACACGAATACCCACGACATAAAAGTGACAAGAGTAAAATGTTGAAAACCCAAATAAAAAAAAGGTGAGAATAACTGCCAGCATCAATAGAAAGTGGGTGACAAATGATCTGTAATAAAAGCATTGGCGTCGACAATTTGATGTCCATGCACAGACATTGTTCGACATTAATATTGACAAGTTTATGGAGATAAAATAAAGTCACTTTCTGTTTAAAAGCGGTAATTAAAAGAGGTACACCGGCGAATGTCGGGAAGTAAAATATTCCATAGTCTCACAATGCGATTAAAATATGAAGATTTGAAACATTCCATGCGGACAGATTGTAGAGATAAAAGTGTATCATTGATAGAACAGGGGTCACGTGAAGAGTTGATAAAAGCGATTTTCGAATTGAAATTATTGATTATTGACTATAATTATTATATTGAGCTTTCAAAAAGGCTCTGAGTGAAAGTAGCTGTGTTGTTCAAGATGACTTGTGTTCATGATTTGAATTCGTGGGAGATGATCTCGAAATTTCCTCGCCTCCATTCCCAACGCTAATCCACCACCTCCGATATTAACCCCAATCAATTAGGGAGAAGAGTAAAAAAAATCAATTTCTTTCCTCCATCCCGAGCCCTGAGGGCGTGGAGCGTGAGAAAGGGCGGTTGGGACACAATTTCCCTCGGGACTTCTTCCAACGAACCTTCCCCATCCCATTTCCACTCTTTTCTAGCGTTCCGCTTTTTTCAGGGTCCAAGGTCATTGGTAACTAAGTTATATGAATGCGCTACAAAAAGTTAAGACCCAAGTATCCCATAATGCACAGGGCGAATAAGTATGCCCAGCCTTGAAGGCAATTGTTCGTGCCATGTTTGATGTAATTTATAGGTGACACGGGCCTAACTATCTGCTTACTGGGGCGCCCTAGTCATTTGGTTGTCATGGTGACACTAAAATGAGAGGTCGGAAAAATTACTCAAATTATTTATCGTCGAAGAACTGACAAATGAACAAGTGCATTGCAAATTTTCTGGGTTAATTGCCGACGTCACAAGTAAATTCGAGTCATTTCACTGACTGTTGAATAACTTATGGAAACCCCCTTGCAAGTGTGGAGATGGACTAACCCCACGGGAGTTCCTCATTGAAGTATGCATATTATATAAGAGTTCCCGCATTCTAAAAGCGATGTGCAGCACTAGTACTAAGTAGTCTGAATCAAGCACTTCATCTCATCAGCATCACGAATTTATACGAGGCATGAGATCGAGTGACGCACTTATAACGTTCAATTATTCGTATGATATTAAACCAACGGTGACTGCTAATGGGCGCAAGTGGAAATCGGTCACCAGAAATGTCTCACATAATTATAACCGAAAGACTGAACCCATCCTTCACTTTTTGCCACCAATCTACGATATCTCGATTCTCATCATTGTCTGCGATTCCTGAGCCGCACTTGCCTTTCGCATGACGTCACAGCTGTCGCGATGTCAGCATCTGACTCCTCAGCAATGCATCGTTGCACCGTGAACTATGTTTGCGTTTAATCCCATTCCCATCCATTTCATGCTTCAATATGCGAAATTGATGTCAGTCGACAGAACACACTCCACCGATGTTGTGCGGCGTCAGATGAGCTGTCGTGATCTCTCGACATCTGGAGAATAAGCTGACATTTAGGTTTCTTTCTGTGTAATTCCACGATCTCTCCGGGATTGACTCTGACTTACTGTGTGCCAGTCAAACCCCTGATTGGTGATGCTGTGTGGCAGGCCTTCATGCGAATCTAATGCCAGATAATCCTGCGTGCGATTTCATATTCCACGACTATTCAATGATCCGCTGAGCTGCATTGTCGTAACTGGATACGTGAGAATTCGATTGGTGATAATTGTTTTATCATGTTAATATTGTGAGTGGATTAGTTGGCTATGGTTTTAATTCATTCATCCACGCCACTCATTATTTGTTCACCTGTTATGCAACCTATGACGTAATACTCTGCAGACGGACCCCGTGGTGTAGGATGCTTATAAGACGTCAATGAAATGCTTTGAAAGTGGTATTGCATCATCAACGTGTCCTGTTGTCCGCTAGACGTATTTTCTGTTATCAAAAATGGAATTAATTGCAATCACCTCTCATGAGGATAAACGACAGGTGGAATCAGATGTTTCTTGTTTAACTACAGCTGGTGTATTTCTTACGGAATACTGACTAATGAATAGTGGCTGATCTAACGAATACTGGATGAGATTCAAATGTAAGACAACACAGGCTCCTCATTTCTTGGCACCGCACCCGAGATGTGACGCCCTTCGTTCACCAGAAGAATTTCTAGTCGACTGAATGCTTGTCATTACAGTTCAGATCACGAGAGAGGAAAACTTTTTCTCATCTTCTTCAATCCTAATGTTTTACCATCGCTTTACTCATATAATAAAACAAACTATCTGCCATTTCCAAATAAAGGCGATTCATTGTATGTGAATACATGAAAACAAGCCAATATGGAAGTTTATCTTGAACACAAGCTAATCGTACGACTCAGTCGAGAAACCACAAGTCTACACGGTTGTCTGTGAACCTGTGTCAATGAAGAGATAAACTTGTGACATCACATTCCCCAGCAAGCATAAGTCGGTTAATATTGAGTCGAGTAAGTTACGTAATCGGTGAGCTTCCGCGTTGTAAGTCTGTTCTCCTGACACCGGTATCCCGGATCTCGAGAGAATACTTGTAATGCATGATGCAAACCACACAACTAGGAGTTATTATAGGTTTCGTGGGTGTGATTATTGTATCAATTATTCTCATGATCTGTGTCTCTTGATTTTGTTCTTTGCGCAGTCATTGTCCTGAGGGAACCGCACGCTGGTTTATTATTCTGTGTTCTGTATAATTTACATGTGGTGGTGAGCACTGCCCACAAGAGGCTACTGGTTACATTCGTCTAAGTATTTCCCTCGCTGAACTCGCCGATAGTATAGGGTACACTGCCCATGAGTTATAGGAGATAGTGATAATACTGTTAAGTTGATTGATGCGTATCATTTATTGATCGCAGTTTTAATTCCGTTAATTCCAAAAATGACTTAAATCAATTTTCATGGGTTGCACCATTGATGTGTTTATAGAGAAGCACTTGGGAAATTTTATGTGGACATTGCGAATTAGTTAAACACATTTCTAATGATTTCATAGCTAAGGTCAACTTTAATACATAAATACCTTCATTATTGACCCTCGTCGTGAGAGGACATTAGCGAGGTTAGCGCACTCAATGACCTCTTAACCAGATCCATAACAATTATATGCAGAAAATTATTATGATACCTGCGACACCCCTCCCCCCTCCTCCTTCCACCTGGAGGTATCTGCTGTAGTATGCTGGCAGGGGAATCCGCATTGAGCTGGCCACCCGGCATTCTCTCCGCCGTTGCTCTGCAAGACAAAAGATGGGCAAGAGATATAGCACCCACGTGATCAGGAATCCAAATTCCAGGTCTCCATAAGAAGTGAAACAAGAGGTTTTATTTGTGTGCAATACAATTTAGCCAATGACAATAACTCGTCTTTGCTTATAACCAGGTGTCTCTTTCGACACAATGCAATTTGTCCTGATGTGATGAGCAGCAGGTGTTTCAAACAGCGTGTCATGCGAGCATTGCACTGCTCATTAAAATCGTATTATTATTTTTGTTATTACGTATCTTTGCTAAGTGTTCTCCCGTAATTACAATATTATTATATTAATAGTGTATCGTTGTTCATTTTCACGGAATCTTCTGTCATCTTGTTCTATACCTGGCCAAATTGCTCTCAGAGTATCAGAATATGTTCCGACGTTTGATGTGAGACTTTCTCCCACTACAGAAGGCTTTGTGTCGCAAATCAGCCATGTGAAGAGGCTATGATAAAACAATCGACACACGGCGGAGCAATTGCATGAAGTCTCCTTCGTCATTGTTTCCATGGCAACAGTTTGCTATCTCCTATAATTAGGCGTAAAAAGTGTAAACTTGATTAACAGGTCAGATCGGAGGCCGATTTGCGTATAATATCCACTGATTTCCGGTGTTTATTAAGATGTTGTCAAATGAAAATCCATAGTCATCACTGAACGCAATTTATGTCTAATAAATAATTTAATAATAATTATAATAATAATAATAAAAATAAAAATAATAATAAATAATAATAATAATTTAAGTCTAGTCAAATAAGTAGAATGTGTGATTTAGATAAAACTAGCATTTAGGAGGCCTAATCAATTGACTAAGTAAAAACTAACTAAAAATTTCAATTTCATGATTTCAATAAACTACGCCGATATATTCTGTAGCATTTTAACCCCCAGATTAAGCAGCTATGTGTGAGACCATGGATATGTATTAATCATAATAATAATCTAATATCATGCACAATGTATGCATATAGCTAACTTTAAAACAGTACAGTGGGATACGCTCATGTATATTACGCCTAAAATAAAACTTTCATTTAAAAAGCCACATTAAAGCAGTGCATCAACCAATTATCAGTTGCATCATTGAGCAATAAAGGGATTTCACATCGACATCTATATGCAGAGCAAGACTGATCTTCAGGAAGCAGATCACGACTTCTAGAGCACATAAAACACCTTCGTCACAGTTGCAATACACGCGTTGCAACAAAGACGAAATGACGGATTGTGGATGAAATGCGACAAAGGCTCTGCGTCCACGATCCACGATCCGGTGACTTCTAATAAGTGACTGGCATCAATGATGTGGCGCAACTGATAATAACCCTATATGCGTTGATGGCAATCTAAAAGAGATAGCTCATTGGCACAAAAGAAATCTCGGACTGGATTGTGTCCAAAGGGGCGAATGCAGTCATGTACTTGTGTCTCTTAGTGTGCTATAGAGTGGAAGCGCACACTGTATCTTTTGATATCAGTTCACAATGTGTACTGCTGCATGCGTAACCCATGTGAGTGGAGTTTGCACTCTAGGAGGGGGGGTGATCCCAATCAGTCCCCTGATTGAAATGTGCAATGGATGCCAGAAAATACATATGGTGCTCATACCAAGCCCACTTAGAAACACGCGTACAATATATTACCCTTTTGTACTCTTAAGATGTTCAAAGTGTGCTTTTTACCAATTTTTCCACCATGCACTTTGAAACTGCTTTCATCCAAAATGCTCTACTATAGGGATGTCAAAGATTATACATATCTGAATCTCTCGTTTTGCACGAATTATTGGAACCTTTTATTCTGAAATTATGGCCTCCGTGGAACCTATAATGATTAAGTGTGCCATAATTGCCCATTGTCACTGCCCCAAAATTCCCTAAAAGATCGAAGCGCAATGGTCACGGGACCTGCTTGCGTCACTCGAGATGCATGAATTCAAAAGCAGTGATCAGATCGCTTCTGGGGAATGGAGCAGCTGCAAATGATAAGCAAACACGGCGGGGATGTTTAGGGGAACCTCTTGCCCATTATATTTCCATATGAAAATGAATAGTCCCTGTTATGCAAACAGCAACAAAAGACGTCCATCTCTCGCCATCGCTTAATTTCTTCTCAAGGCATGTGAGTGATCACGTGCCCTGTCATGTGACCATAAGGCAGGCGATAATATTCCACAATTTCCAGGCTCGAGTTATTCATGACTGTCATTGACGCCGGTTCAAATATCACGCCAATGCATGCCGACTTATTGACGGTGGATGAAATGGATTCCGTGGTCATTGACAATAACTTTATTGTCTGTGCCATCAATGAAATGAAAACCTGCTTTCAATGAATGATTGATTCCCACGCGGAACTTTGATGATAACCCTGTACTCATCGAGGCCACTGATTTCGTGATGTCAGCACATTCATCCACCAATAAACACCGTCCATTCCAGCATATACCGGATGTTTCTTGTATGTTTTGTATGCAGTCAGGCGACGGGCCTCTCACCACTGGGGGGCAAGCAGCTTTTGATCCACGCGATATGGGGGTCTGAAATTGACTTCCCACAAAAAAAGATTGGCAATAAAATTAAATCCGGATTATCCTCGGTGCTTGGTTTCCGCTTTGTCGATTTCAGACAAGTGTGTCATCCAGGTGCGATGGAAGTATACCATACCCAGCCAGAATCAATACATAAAGTGACGTAAAGCAGTTTTAATAAGCCATGTTTTCTAGTAATATTTCTTCTGTTTCAGCCACATGCAACTGTTCTACGTTCATCCGGGTGATTTCGGAGTCGGCGCAAGCGTCCTTAAAGCAAGCCGCGTGTCAATTACAGATTTTTATGCGCCCATTCTGAATCGTACAATGAGATTGCGTTCAATCTTGCAGCCGTCATTTGCACAACGATTCCACCTCTCCCTGAGATGAAATCTTGATAGCAACGAAATCGTTCCACAATTTCCGGACACCAAAAAAAACACACATTGCTACCACCATTAACTCTGCGTTCTGCTTGTTACGCAATCGCAAAACCCACATCATCACTAACGATGAGAACCTGAATGTGTCATCTGATTTTACTGCTCAGAGCATGCGGCGACATGAACACGGAGCGAAATTTGCCGTCGAGGAGGACGAGATGGCCACCCGTCCATCACTCAGCTATGGCCTCATCAACCGTGCCTGTTTTTCATTGCGCATGAATAATGGCAGCAAATGGACAGTCAATCACACGACACAAAATCGTTCAATGTCAGCGTTCCTCGTACGTTTTGCTATTTGCAGCAATCGAGGCCCTGCGAGTAATTAAGCACCCCGGATATAACAATGTTTCTGACCTTATACATGTATAGTTCTAAACCAAAATTTGGATGCAAAAAAAAAAATAAAAATGATTTGCGGTACAGCCAGAAAAAAAGAATAGAGAGGTATCGGCAAATGGCGTTGTCTGTTTCTCTAAAGAGAAGAACCTCACGCAACCGAGGTGAATATCAACTTCTCTGATTACCTGACACAATAATGCCATCCATAAAGAACGTATATACACCAGCATATTGCATTATTTACTTCCTACACAAAAAGCCGTCCTGAATTTGGGTTACTGCGTAATGTGCATCCATCACACAGCCTCGGCTGAGATACATGATTTTGATCGGTTATTTTTCAGAGCTATTTCACGTAAATCTCACATTGGCTAAAGAGGCAATTTGAAGGAAGATAGAAACACAATTAAGCGCAATAAGAAGAAATGTATTTGGCCGAAATAATCGGTAGACGTAGGGATGAGAACGAATGGCAAATTACATTAGGGGATGAAAGATAACCAAAGCATCTTGAACGTCATGTTCCTTGAAATGGTTCGCCTGGTAGCACTCCCATCGTCACGACGCCAGGACGTTCCTACCTAGATCTGAAACTTTCCAGGTGACCTTATATAAGCATCTCCATGACGTATTTTCCGGTAATCGGCTTCCTCAGAGGAAATCGTCTCAGCCGCGGAGGAACGAGACTTAAAATTCAGAGCATGAAAGGCTCAAGGAGATCGATTACTCTCGCCGTTGGAGCAGCTAATTCGAGGAACTTTTTCTCAGTCTGCAAATGTGTTCATTTCCCGCCATAACCATGAATGTTTATCTTGATTGGTTTCAGCCGAATGTGGTAATTCTTGTAAGTGCATTTCGTGATATTTCATAGCGTACAATGCATCGTTCTTTTGGTCATTACACCATTCAGAGGTGCTGTTCTCTGCTCTTGGCCGGATAATGGATATATTTTAAAGCCGATTGCCTGACGTTTGTGAGTAAGGTCCTCCTTGTCTCTACCCAGAGTGAGAAAACAATAAAGCTTTCTGGAAGTGGCGTTAGCGGGAAATGGGTCAAACATTCGATGTTATGGACATTTGGTATAATTTTATAATTTGGCGATGTGGCTATAATAACATATAAAACTATAATTCTCGGTTCTTTAATTCATGCTTGTTTCACTATTACCTCAGTGAGTTTTCATGTCGTATGCCTACTTTGCTTGAACTTAATTGACATCAGCGAATACGCGATTTATCTGCCATTATAATTATTATAACTATAGGAACAATGACTAGCTATATTTCATGGGTAAATAATTAGCTTGTAACAATTATACTCACATGTTGTTCAAAAGAAGTGTTTATAAAAGTTCTTAGATATGACTTACACCCACATAATTAATATAACGGTGCTTCTACACCCCCTTTTCACTCACTTTGATGTTAGAAGGGTGCAGGGCAAAGTATACACGTTAATTTTATTTTATTATGGGTATACATACCTTACTCAGAGATGATTGTTTAGATAATTAAATCGAATGAATGACTGTCGCTTCGTATGATAGTCGCTGCGTCTGCCTTGGTCTAGCCATACAATCATATCATTCACACAAACCCGGAAACCCTACTTGAGATAATTCAGTTTGATTTATTCATGTCAATAATTATAATAATTTAACAGGTGGGTGGTTATTCAAAATTAAGTCTTATTATTCTTAATTTATAATTGAATGGGTGGATTACAGATAGACCGGTGGTAAGCATCATTCCGTGAATCGCCGAGAGAAACAGTTTAGCTGTATCTACATTCTATTGCCATATCATTGCAAATAAATTACGGCTTGTGTGTGCGTCCAAATCTGTGTTATTGGGGACGCGCATTGCATCAACCAAGAAGTACGCCCAACAGAAAAATGAGGTTCTGCTACATGCACGAGATTACTGCCAACTGATATACCGACCAGCGGTCAAAATGTTGTTTATTTACACCAGAAAATATCCGCAATTTCAGTTTCGTCATAATCAAAGATCTGCCCTGCGTGGCAACCATGAAGTCAGCGGCTCACTCCTCCTGGTTGGATGTTTCTTCACCGTACAAGAGCTGCACTCGCTTCACGTCCAGTTTACTCATTCTAATCCTCTGACCAATCTTCTCTCCATTCGGCGTCGCAATCGAAGGTACAGTGGGATCCACAGCGAACGCGTGTTTCGGATAATGCAGAACCGAATCGTAGTCATACGGAAGATCAGGGTGCATCTTCCGACCGGGGTTCAAACGCATGAAATCGTGATATTTACCTAGGGGAATAATCACATGACTGTGAAGTGAATCCATAGCTGATAACCGCTGTTACAATTACCCTGTTTGATGTTGTTCCAGTTGATCCGTACAAACTTGTCCCTATCGGGTCGTTGCTGTTCGTGATAGAAGCCTAGGGTGTGCAGCAATTCGTGCTGCATTCGACCCAAGTGTTGCAGGCACGGGGTACCTAGCACCACACGCTGTCGACCTCCTTCGCGACCTACGGTTGACGAACACCTTTCACCAGATTAAACCGTTATTATGTTCAAGTATAAGTTTTAAACTCACTTCGTTGGATGCTTGTGAATATAGATGTAATCTCGCTGGTGTTTTTTCTCCTTGAACATTATGATTGGCTGATCTTCGATACTGGTTCCTCGGCTGATGGAGGCCATGGCGTCCGTTATGATAGCTCTTTCATCGGGATCTGAAGACTACATGCGTTATGATAATGCGTCATTCCAGGAGAATAGCACGAAATACGTCACGATTCCGAAGAAGGAGCAGTACCGTAGGATTTATCGAGTGAGTAGTAGACGACGCCACCCGGCCACACCATGTCTTCTGCCGCGTGCAGACCGTAGGATGGTCTCTCCTTCTCAGGAGCGTCCTCCCCTTGTCCTCCATGGAGGCTCAGGAGGACCAAGGACGATAGGAGCCTCGGCCAGAGACCTCCAGAGCACAGCCCATGTGCTCTCATTATTATTAGAGTTTACATCCGGAGACGCCTGCATTTTTGGGGGGTTACCATGGTAACTAATATTTCAAAATGTTGCGGCATATTAAATTTAATCCTCTGTTTCATCAGGTGTTGTTGTACTGAATAGATTAATTATTGACTAATGTTATATCTATAATAACTGACCGATCTCGTCGACATTATAGGCCTATGCGTATCGGTACAGTAGAACAAGCAGACAAATTAAATAATTACAACTAATACTCATGCTAATTCAAAGCACTATTCTGGAGGGCCAATTGTTACCAATTATTATCATCACGTGGTATCTATATATTGGGTGACCATTATCGGTTTAAATTAACACACACAAGACCATGTACTACGGTACTACATATACATGCATATAATTATCTAACCATATCTCCGCATATACTCTAAGGAAACTACAATCCCTTGCACTAGCTGACTAGAAGTTTGTAATTTGTTACAGAAGCGAAGTCGATCAGTGTTCAAGTGTATTATTATAAGCTTAGTCACAGAAGACAGATGCACCCAAGTAAAACAGAGGCGTTGACGCTCGAGATAATTCGTGTATTTATTCAAGAACCTAATTTCCAGCAGAAGTTCAAAGCAGCAAAAAGTGTTGAAGGAAACCACGCAGAATAAACAAAAGTCATGGGAATTAATTTTTAAGGGGAACTGTATTAAAATCGAGAAATAGACAGACATCAGAATTTGAAGTAAAAGGTGAAGAAAAAAGAAACATATTTACATGAAGTAATATATATATATTTATAAAACCGGCGCCTGCGTGAACCAATCAAGAGAACGACACCTGGAACAACGTTAATAAGACAACAGCTGCGATTAAGGACGGAATCGTGAGAAGAAAAAAAAAAAAAGAAGCCAATTCTTCGATTTTATAGAAAGAATTCCTAGGGCCATCCGGAGGACGGAAGAGTAAGGGCAGAAAAAGGGGCGCACAGTCCCCTGAAATGGGGGCTTTCAGGGGCGCAAAGTCCCTGAAAAAGAGGCACAAAGTCCCCTGAAAGACGGAATACACTGACCAGGACAGACCTCAACGCGTACAAATCAGGAATCATTTGAGGACGGGATATTCTTTTCGATTTAGCTCAAGAGTGTGCAGTTGGACAGTGAGACTCACCAAGGCATTGTGCGTCTGATTAATGAACACAACACTCTATTGATTATCATCGATTTTTGTAGAAAAATCTTATTCAGCGTTGGAATGCGTGCGCACACAAACACTCAGTGCACAATCAGCAGTCGATTCAGCTCCCAATGCGAGAAGAAGTTTTTTAAACTGTATCCCAGAAAAAAATGAGCTACTCACGACAATGAGACAATACATTCAGAGTGTCATACTATTTGGTTGGTTTACCAAGGCGCAGTTGTAGAAATAGGCTAGCTAAAATTGGTCTAAAAGACTAAAATATATATCAAATTAATGGTCCCTTGCGGTAATTGGTCCCGGGTACCAGCATGAAAAAAAGAAATCACATTTGAAATATTGGTCCACAGTATAATAGAAAGATTTATATATATGTATAAAAATTGCCACAAAAAAAAGACAACATATTTATGTACACTTTGTATATTAATTATTGGTCCAAGTATAACAGAGCATGGTGAAAAAAAATAAACGAAAAAAACATATTTATAATCACAGCTGTACATGAGAGAAAGTGAAATTTGGCACAAGAGATGCTGGGTTAGGGTCAGAGGTCAGCCGTCTATTTCTTCCTCTTCCCTGATGCGCTCTTCTTCCCGCTCTTCTTCCCCTTGGGGGTCGGCGTTCGTTTCTCCTGCTCTGCCTCCAAAGCCGCAATCTCCTCGGAACGCAAGCGCTCAGCGGCCAGAAACTTCTCCCTGTACGCTTCTCTGCGTTGGTTGATGGCCTCGCGAGCCGAGTCCACTGTCACCTGAAAGGGAAATAGGTCAAAGGGCATTCAGTATGGCATGCAAATACGAGAGTGAATAAATATCTCATTCAATGGTGCCTATGGTGATTATAATGTCTACGTCATGCAGAAACATGTTCAAACCAGACAATCAACTTTCTCGTAACTAACACATGCGGAAACTCTGAATAAACCCTACGCTATTGTTCAACATCCTGAGAGACACATTCGGAGGCCCTCTCCGCCAGAAGTCGCTGACGATAAGCCTCGCGAATGAGAATAATGGCCGCACGAGTTTTGTCCACTTTCTCCTGTGTGCGTTGCATGATTGAAGAGCGGCATGAAATAGCGAAGAGCAGCTGCTGACGGCTGCATCCTCACCTGCATGTTCTCGTACAGCTGCAGCTGGTCAATCTTTTGCTGGTTTCGATTCAGCCGATCGAGCTCTCGCTTGTGTTCAACTTGCTCTCTGAATGCACGATACGCAGCGATCTCTTTCTGCTTCTCCTCCATCTGGCGCTGAACCTCCGCCTCATCTCTGAGGCGAGGCGTGTCGCAAGTCTTCCTGCAGAAAATAAACCAGTTTACAAATAATAATAATAATAATAAAAATAATAATAATAATAATAATAATAATAATAATAATAATAATAATAATAATAAAAATAATAATAATAATAATAATAATAATAACACAGCCCCGCTTGTCAAAAACGCACCTGAGAAACGGAGTGATGTCGATTTTCTTGAGCTCTTCTTTCGGAGGGGAAGCACACGGTGGTTCCAGGGAGAGCACAGCGTCCTGCATCTCCGGAGATCCGCTGTCGGGTTCTGTGGGAGGGGCCTCCGAATGCTCATCTGCGTTCTCTTCCTCATCGTCATCATCGCCACCCACCTGAGTGCACAAGCGTAACGGCGATTACAGACACAAGAAGAAGTTATACCTTGACCATGTGCGTGTTGAGGTATTTGAGGCGGGCCTGAAGGGCCTTGGCCGCACGTCCAGGCTCGGCCGCCTCCCAGGCCTTCTTCATGGCTCTGATCTCGTCAGCCCGCTCCGTGTCTTTCTTCACCTCAATTTCTTCCTGTAAATCACCAGCCGCGTGTCAAAGGTCATGAAGCCAGAGGACGAAGACACTCACGGCCGCGTTTCCATCTGACACAACGCGCATCAACCAGTGAGGCTTGGTCATGTCGAATTGCTGCGAGGGAGGTCGCGATCCCTTCTCCTTGCCCTTGCCCTTCCCTCCCTTGTCTTTGCCTTTGCTCGCCGCTGTCGCTTTCTCGCTTCTGGGTGGGGAAGAGTCTCTTTGCTTGTGGGAAACTACAAAAGGACACTGCGCAAACGGAATCGTACCGGGTCGGTCATTCACCTTTCAACTCGTTCTTCTCAATTTCTTTCAGAGTTTGCACAAACGCCCACTGAACCTCAGACAACGGCCAACTGCTCCTCATCACAACTGCTTGGATCACGTATTTGTGAGGCTGAAAAATAGCCATAAAGATATAGTAGTAATATATCGGGTTAAACATGTGAGAATATAGTTTTATACGATGCCATTATGATTCTACAGCTATGACTAATTGATACATCTTATTTGCTGGAGTGACGAGCGCATGAAGAGAGAGAGAGAGAAAGAAAGAGAGAAAGAGAGAGGTTACCTTTTGTTCCTTGTCGTCTTCTTCATCCATGCTGGCGACCGAATGACGCGATCGGGAGCTGCTTCTCTGTAGAATTAAGCGGTGAAAGCAAAGAAAAACACACACAATTGTGTCTGAAGCAGACAAGTGGGTAGCCTCGGAACGCCATGCGTATTAGAAGGAGGAGGAACAATGTCAATGAAATACAAAGCAGAAAAATTTTATATTCGCCACAGCTGTCAAGTTTGTACAACTGATGATAAACACAATTACGATTGACAAATGCTAATAGAGAAAGTGAAGCGGCAATCAAAGAGCAATAATCCACTGACCGATCCTCTGCCCTCAACCGCTGAGTTGACCCTCTTGCGGGACGCCTCTTTTGCACCTCGACCTCCTTTGTTAGCTAAACACAGAAATCAGAATTTGTCATTCGATGCATTTCGCTCACATTGCCGGGAACTTGAGCGCTTGGTCTCAGGGACATCTTCTCCGGGGTCTTTTTGGAAGAGAATTGCGGGCAATACAACGTGGCCCTTGCCAACCGCTTGCACTAGCTCCGTGTCACCGTCAAGGACTTGTAGCCGGATGTAGACATCTGATTTCGATGTCTGAAGCTGCAGACTGACCAGGTGGTCTTCGGTCACCTTGACGACATACCTAACGAAGCGTGGAGCAGCGATAATTTTGTGAGTCGAGCGTTGCGTGATACGAGCGAACCTCAGAACGATGTTCTTCTCGTTGGGAATGTAATAATCACGAAGTTCACGGGAATGAAATGACGCATTCACCTCATTCTTGATTGGCGCCGGCAGGGGACTGAGTGACCCTATGAGTCGCATCCTCCACCTGCCAGCGGGTAGCGGCTGATCCAAGGTACGCGCCTCAGCCACAAATGTGTAGCCATTCTGCGGAGACCTCACATTCAGCGGCTGCTCACGGTTTAACGAGGGTCGTTACCTTGTTCTTCTTGTAAACGTGAGGCGCTACTTTGGTGAAGACCCGAGGGAGTTCTTCCCTCGTATCGTTGTCAATCACACGCATCATGCAAGTTTGTATGGAAACGTAGAGTTTCGGGACGCACAGCATTTCCTCGCTGACGTGGAAGATTTCCCTGAAATTGGCAAGAAAATTATCAACGCAACGACGATTCACGTCAAGGTCAAACCGGAAAACGATGAACCATGAGTTCGGAGGCTGATCAGGATGCGAACCCTGGTAATCGGCGAGGGAGATTTTATTCCATTCGTCCAAGTGGAAGGGATATTTCTGCATGAGGTCCGGATCCGTTTTAAACATGGATCGAAAGAGAGCTAGCCCATGGCTCTCGGTGTTGGCTTCAATAGCTGTGTATGCCTTTTGTAGCAACTCTTGTGTTTTGAGATTCAGTTCAGTGCCTGGAAAATCGGGTTGGTTGATAATTGCGTTATGTAATTGGTGATGTAATACCAGGGGTACGAGCGGTTTTGATCTTGCGAGCGTAGTACCCTCTCCACAACTTCTGCAGTCGGACCACAGCAACCAAATCATCAGGCATCCATTCTCGGTTCTTCAAGAGTTCAACGCCCTTTGCATCAGCTTGTTCTCCTGAAGGATTTAGATTTTATGATAAGATCAACCAGAAAGGAATGTGGGTTTAGATGTAAGATTGAGATAATTTGGTAGAAAGTTAAACAAAGTTAAAATTTGTAAACCATTCCCAAGTTATTTAATTAGTATGCATACTAACATTTTCAGAGCTAAACATCAATTACTCAAATTTATATTTTGAACAAACACGTGCAAAGCGTTCATTATGAGGGAATGTGCGACTCACCTGCAGTTAGTTCCTGCTGTTGCTGTTGTTGTTGAGCGGTTTCTACGAGCGAAGGAGAAAGAGGAAGAGGCGTGCAGAGGGAGGAGGCGAAAAGGACATTTATGCATTAGTGCTTCAATGTATCCCAAAGCGCTTAACCATGAAATCATTTCAGCTACAAGCATCCAACTAGTATACTTTCACTCTTTTAAAGCAATAATTTCCCTATTAGAAAAAAAAACCCTGATAGAACATTCTTCTCAAGAAATCCAGTAAAAAGTTTACAATTGACAAATCTTAAAAGTCATAAATAATAGAATGAAAATAACTGCAATTATAAATATAACGACAAAAGAAAACAAATTGAAATATGATGACATTCTTAAGTGAAACTCATGCATGGAATTAAAAGTGCCTTAAAAAGCAGTTCTATACACACACAGACAGGAGAGGATTTTTTTCCCGGGAGTAATGCAGCGGCAGGAAGGTTATACTAACTAAAGAACTGACCTATAACCCCACGAGGAGACTTACGTTTCTTTGTGTTTTTCTTTCCTCCCGCTGAGCCACGATCGGAGGTGGTGAGCCCTGTGCCTGCAAGAGAGAATAACATCTGTTGGACGGCAAACAGCGTACACTCACTGGGCCTGCTGAGCGAGGAATAGGGGAGGCCAAGAGGGTTCTTGGTCGTGGCGTCATTGAAGAAAGCACGCCACGCAAACGCCGTTTCAGGAGTGGCCAGCTGGGCGTCGTTCATCACCTTCTTGATCGTGTTGTAGAAGGTTTCCAGGAAGAGCTGGAATTTCATGGCGCGACATGGAGTGAATAGACGAGGATAGGATTATACCTTGTGATGATATTGCAGGGAAGCATGTTTGTCTTTGTAGTAGGGACAGTGGCAACGATGGAATTCCTCAAAGCAAGTTGGCAGGAGCAGAGCGTCGTGGAAGTTTGCGATGCACTTGCCAAGTGTTGAGATGACTTGTGTGGCATTTTCCACAAAGCGACAGCTCTCCTGTTGAATGAGATCGCAAAATGTTGGATCGGCAAGAAAATGGTGAACAATTGCCTTCGTGAGCTCCGACATAACTTTCTCCTCGTCGCCAAACACAAAGTTCACGGTTGAGCAGAGATGTACGTGGTAACCAAGCGGAGCAGAAAGGCTGAACCGCAAAACATGGCGCCTGCAGAAGCATCGAATTAAGTGCACGCGTACTTGTAGCTATTTCTTGAACGTACCCCTCAGGGAGACTCAGGACAGCTGCTTTGGAGGACGTGGACCTGAGCCTCAAGATGGGCTGGCCAATCACAAGACTCTTCCAGGAATATGGCTCAGCGACCAAAAGGCCAGGAATGATTGGTTCGGGAGGGTTAGCCTCAGATGGCAGGCCTGTGCGAATCATCATAATTCATGTTTGATCGTGGTTCCAAAGTGCCGTACCGTCAATTATGCTGGTCGTCTCCATTGTTAGGATCTCTGCTTTGGAGTCACGGTCGGTCTGTTTATCTTTTCCGCCTCTCGTGGTTATCTTGGACTCTTCCTTGGCAGGGGGGGCAGGTGGCTCGTTCCATCGTGAGAGGGCAGAATAGGAGACGACAATTTCTGTTGGTTTTAAGCTGTCGATGACTTTACTCAGGGTTAAGGTTATAATTGGTTGAGCTGTGCAGAATTTTGGAGGATTGAAACGAAGGATACAGAGATACAGCGGAGATCGTTCATCAGTTGGATTCTGAAAATAAAGACAATTATTGTGTTTTATAAACTTGAAAATACAATGAAATTCCATGAAATTCAGAATTAGCAAAACTTCTATTTATCAAAGAGCATTCATGCAAGGTATAGACAATCAGGGTTTCCACGGCAACCTTTTAATTGGCGATATAACCAATCAATACTATTGTTAATCATGCTTTGATTATTTCAGTACCAGGTGTCAACCCCCAATCACGTGCAAATATTTCATTCAAGAAAAAACCCTTAATTCTTGCATAATCAGATGGAAAAGTGAGGACTGAAATCCTCGGATTTTGGTGATGGATTTTGGCGAAATTGATATTTTTAATGAAATTATCTGCCAACGACAGAATACAATACAGAATTCACACAAAACCCATTTCAAATGTAAGCAATTTTAGCAGCCACCACAATAGCGAGTGAGAGGAGGCATGGAGTGAGAATCTGAGAGAAAGAGAGAGAACGAGGGAGAGAAAGAGAGAGAAAGAGAGAGAAAGAGAGCTTGTCCTCGCGGGCAGCAAGTGCACCAATTACCGCTGCTGTGTTGGGCGCTGATTTCTTGTCTTTTGCTGTGGAGCTGCTGACCGCTGGCTGTGCTGTCTAGACAACAGAAAGGTGCCTTAATACAAGGACAGGAGAGGCATGCAAATGTAGGTCAAAGGTCAAAGGTCACAAACGCCAGAGTCACCTTCGCTTTTGAAAACTTCCCGTAAGAGAAAAAAGGAAATTATGTGTATATTTATGATTGATGAACATGCATCGAACGATGGCGTGCACTTCTAAACAACCTGCTGCTTACGTTATTTCAGGTGCGGTGATCTATACACGGAAGCAAAGATTCATTGAAAACTTTACCTTCAAGTCTGAGTGCTTGTGGTTGCACAGGTAAGTATTGGATTTGTGAAACACGTGCAGAGTCCTGAAGAAAAATATTGAGACAGAAATGAGAAATTGCTGACAATTTTAAGCCTCATTTTACTTGAAGCATCTGCAGAATACGTCGAAATCCATCCAAATATCCTGCACTTTGACTTCTTTCTCGATGACCGGCTGGTTGCAAGTTTCCTCCACTGTTTCCACGTCACCAATGTCCGACATCTGGGCCGTGGATGCTGCGGTCACGTCCCCTGTTTGGGAATCCGCAACCGAACTGTTCTTATCTGGAGGCACGATTACAAGAACGTCACGCCTCGTGTCAAGCAGATACCTTTGATGCTGTCGCTGGTTTTTCTGAGATCGCGCATAGTGCCGCTGCTTTGGCGTTTACTCTGTTTGCTCTGTTGCGATTTAGATCCGGCAGATTTCTTCTCAGGAGACGAAATCTAAGAAGATGAGAGTTAAAGGTTCAGTGCTATTTATGTAAGGAATCTTATGAAAAATCACTGCGTAAGACTTAATTAGACAAATCTCAAATTAGAAGCACAATCAAGACTGCCCGATCAGCACAATCAGACTGCCCAATCAGCACCTCTTGGATGTCTGATGATCGCTTAGTTCCAGAACCTCGCTTCTTTGATTTGGGCGTCGAAGGCTTTGACGATTCAGACGACTGGAACAATATTTTGATTTGTTGTAGAGACTCTTATGTACAGGAGATTAAAAAGCAGCCATGTAAAGAGCAGCTATACATCTGACAAATTCAGATACTAAAATATTGGATTTTTTTGGACAAAATTAACAAAAATCTAAGCCAACACCGACTGATAAAAGATCTTGTTAGATTATTCGTAGGTTATTATACATGCTACGACATTAAGGAAAATAAAGTTGCGCAAGAGGAGGAAGTACCTCAGTTCTGATGACGTCGTCAACGACTAAACCGCCTCGTTTCACCTCAGCCCCAGGAGGAGCATCAACCTCATCGTTCTCCTCGATGATGTCCTCATTGGCGGTTCCAGGACGTGAGCTGACTCGCGCGCTTCCTCGCTCAAGAGCCGAGCGAGCTCTGTGGCTGTGAAGATAGAAATAGAGAGGAGAGCGCATGCATTCCATGTGACTTACACGTCTGTTGGGATAGGCACAGAGCTCACTTTATAACTGAGGAAAGGAGATCGGATTTCCACGCACTGAATAGGTTTGTTGACCTCGGGAGCTTCTGTGTGTTGGTGGTAATATTAACGATATAAATCCTCTCCTGCATCCTCACCCATGGGTTCATCAGTGGGAGGAGCCTTCTTCTTTCGCGGTCGGATCAGTTTCCACGAGGGGATTTTCTCCGGGGGAGGGGGAGCTTCAAGTGGGCACGACCTTGTCTTGGTCAGCAGAACTGGGTGGGAGTAAAGGTGGGAGAGGCCGGACTGCCTCAGCCGCTCACTGGCGTCGGCCTGAAGTGAGCGAGGTGCAAGGAACAATGAGAAGGAGTAAGGAGCAAGAAGTATAATCATAAAATTGTTTCCCTCAAACCCCCAACAAACGATTACACGTGAAAACAACTATTTTGTCCTAAAATATGTCCGTACAAATGTCCAATTACACAATCTAGCATATGTCGGTGTTCGTATTTGGAGCTCAATCCCACAAACCATTAGAAATAGTGCCAGCTTAGCCAGATTCAAACAAACCCTAATTCATCACATGTTCAATCCTGCCGAGTCAAAAACAACCAAACTTGTATTCGCTTCAGTATTGTTAATGTTTTGTCAAGACTGGAATTAGCCTTTTCTCTATCTAGTTTGTTCCTTTATCCTTTGCTTTTATACTGTATCACCTTTTTTTGCCAAAATTAGAATTAGTAAATATCTATACAGCCATTTTCTTTATCTATTATTCTAATTTCTTATATCTCTATCACCACTGTTGCCTTTAATACTATGTATAATGTAGTCACTAGCAAAAGTATCAACTTATGTTATGTTCTCCCTTTTATATTATCATTCATGTTCTTGTCTTTTCTCGATTATTTTTTTGCTGTCTTTTTTGTTTCTCTTCCTTACTGTATCTTTTTTTTTTCTTTGTCCTTTTATACTTGTAAAGTACTATAATTTGGATGGTTAAAAGTAGTAAATTGAAAGGGCTGTAGTAACCACAAAAGCTCTGCTTCCCTACATCCTATTTTCCAATTTTGTGTTTTTATGATCACATGTTTGTACCCATGTTTGCCAAATTGTATGTTTATTATTGGAAAACAATAAATTCTATTCTATTCTATTCTATTCTAAGGAGCAAAGAGCAAGGAGCAAGAAGCAAGGAGCAAGATCAAGTAAGGAGCAAGGAGAAAAAAAGCAAGAGAAAAAGAGCAAAAAGAAAAAGAGCAAGGAGTAAAGAGCAAGGAGCAAGGAGCAAGGAGTAAAGAGCAAGGAGCAAGAAGTAAAGAGCAAGAAGCAAGGAGCAAGGAGCAAAGAGCAAGGAGTAAAAAGCAAGAAGCAAGGAGTAAGGAGTAAGGAGTAAGGAGCAAAGAGCAAGGAGTAAAGAGCAATGAGCAAGAAACAAGGAGTAAAGAGCAAGGAGCAAGGGGCAAGGAGTAAAGAGCAAGGAGCAAGGGGCAAGGAGTAAAGAGCAAGAAGTAAAGAGCAAGGAGCAAGGAGTAAAGAGCAAGGAGCAAGGAGTAAGGAGTAAGGAGTAAGGAGCAAAGAGCAAGGAGTAAAGAGCAATGAGCAAGAAACAAGGAGTAAAGAGCAAGGAGCAAGGGGCAAGGAGTAAAGAGCAAGAAGTAAAGAGCAAGGAGCAAGGAGTAAAGAGCAAGGAGCAAGGAGCAAAGAGCAAGGAGCAAAGAGCAAGGAGCAATGAGCAAAGAGCAAGGAGTAAAAAGCAAGAAGCAAGGAGTAAGGAGTAAGGAGTAAGGAGTAAGGAGCAAAGAGCAAGGAGTAAAGAGCAAGAAGCAAGGAGTAAAGAGCAAGAAGCAAGGAGCAAGGAGCAAAGAGCAAGGAGTATAAGAGCAAGGGGCAAGGAGTAAAGAGCAAGGAGCAAGGGGCAAGGAGTAAAGAGCAAGGAGCAAGGGGCAAGGAGTAAAGAGCAAGGAGCAAGGGGCAAGGAGTAAAGAGCAAGGAGCAAGGATTAAAGAGCAAGAAGCAACGAGTAAAGAGCAAGAAGTAAAGAGTAAAGAGCAAGGAGTAAAGAGCAAGGAGCAAGGAGTAAAGAGCAAGAAGTAAAGAGCAAGGTGCAAGGAGCAAGGAGCGTGCAGTTAGCTCTACGTACTCACCATCTCACTGAGCACGGACACTCGCACGGGAGCAAGATCGAGTAAGGAGCAAGGAGCAAAAAGCAAGGGGTAAGGAGCAAAGAGCAAGGAGCAAGAAGCAAAAAGCAAGGAATAAAGAGCAAAGAGTAAATAGCAAGGAGTAAAGAGCAAAAAGAAAAAGAGCAAGGAGTAAAGAGTAAAGAGCAAGGAGCAAGGAGTAAAGAGCAAGGAGTAAAGAGCAAGGAGCAAGGAGTAAAGAGCAAGAAGCAAGGAGCAAGGAGCAAAGAGCAAGGAGTAAAGAGCAAGGAGCAAGGAGTAAGGAGTAAGGAGTAAGGAGCAAAGAGCAAGGAGTAAAGAGCAATGAGCAAGAAACAAGGAGTAAAGAGCAAGGAGCAAGGGGCAAGGAGTAAAGAGCAAGGAGCAAAGAGTAAAGAGCAAGGAGCAAGGAGTAAAGAGCAAGGAGCAAGAAGTAAAGAGCAAGGAGCAAGGAACAAGGAGCAAGGTGCAAGGAACAAGGAGCAAGGAGCAAGGAGCGTGCAGTTAGCTCTACGTACTCACCATCTCACTGAGCACGGACACTCGCACGGGATACTTCGGAGGGCCGCTGTAAGACGCAAATACGATCATTTCCGGGTGCTCGGGTAAAGGCTGCTCCTCTGGAATGACCGTCTTCTCCTCTGCAGAAGAAACATTGAAAACAATGATTACATAATCACACGGAAATCAGTAATGAAAACAAGTGAACCAAACCCATGCAACAAACAAACCTTCAATTTTATAATCTTATATAAAGTTTGCAAAACAGGCAACTAGAAAAATAACTAGAGGAAAAAGACACCAACCATCATTAGCTGAAAAGGAGAGAAAAGGATATCAAAGCAGAGTGCGCATGCACCGAAGAATGAAACTCTTGATTTGGATGCAATGCATGCTGAATTGGGTTCAGATAAGGACACACGCAATGTTCTTATCATTCGCTAATCAATCATTCAGCAAGTGATGCAATCAGAAAGCTACGACTGACACCATGCACACTGGAGTCTTGACCTGGGGGCTCGAATTTGGCGTAACGACTCATGCTGGTTCCCATGTTAGACCTGGATCCTCCTTTAATTATAGGCGAGATGTGGGGTCAAAGGTCAGTCAGAATTTGGATAAAAGAGAGAGGATTTCTATAGCATCATGAAAGCAAAATGGAAGTATTTATTATAGGCATTTGCTGAGGTTGACAAATTTCTGGTAACAATAATCAAGAAGAAGAAAAAGAGGAAATTGACTGACTTGCTTTGTCTTTGTCTTTATCTTTCTTCTCCTTTTTCTCATCCTTTCCTTTTTCTTTTTCTGTGACGAGGGAGATTTGACGGAGAAGAAGACAGAAGCAGCGTTCAAACCTTTATCCTTGCCGTCCTTTTTGCCGTCCTTGCCTTTTTCTGACGGGGCTCCTTTATCTTTGTCGAGTTTTATCTCATCTTTGGTTGTCTCAGACTTGAAAAATAAATCAATCAATCAATCAATTATTCCGACCAGAGGCATAATTATGCTCTGAGTCACTCACCAGGCCGTCTTCCAACTTCTTGTCCAGCTCAGTGTTGGAGTCAGCTGGGGCTTCAGGCAGCTTGAACTCAGGCAGTGACCCTTGCAGCAGTTTCCATATCTCCAGCAAATGCCCTTGCCTGTGCAACATCAAAGAAATATTATCAAAACCAATGGAATAACCCCTTTGTTTTTCAGTTGGTCTTAATTTACAGCAGAAGCCTTTAATTATGAATAGCATGGAATCAATGGTTGCCAACCCAATGAAAGAGCTATCGGAAATTGGACTTCCAGTGACGTCATCGAGGTTCGTCTTTGAAGGGTGGAGTTTTTTGCAGGCGTCGTATAAGCTCCTAATTTGAAGAGAGTATTCACAGGAAATTAAGCAAGGGAAGGAGAACATTCATGCCAACCGCACAGCAACCTTGATATTTGAAAGAAGAACTGTATGATGTACTTGACGAGGAAATATTTCCCAAATAACAAGGTCACTCTGCAGTCACAAATACTAAATGAGCGTAAATAAATATTAAGCTAAACAAAATGTAAAGCGCTGATTAGCAAAATTATAAAAGCACATAAAATACAAAATAAATGCATGGTAGACTTAAATACTAAACAAGAAAAGACTTTCATTTTAATTAAGCACACAAAAGATATCGCAGCCTTATTTGAAAAAAAAAAAAAAAAAAAAAACTCGAAAGGTTCTTAATTAATCAACGAGCAGAAAGAATTACAAAGAAAAGACAGAGGAACGTAAAAAAAAACATGCAACAAGTGAAGATTTCTTACTGCAAAGGAATCGTCTCCGGCAGCCATCCAGTGAGGCAGTGAATCACACTGAAATCTCCAAACTCACACGACGAACTGCCACCGTTATAACTGAAGCACAAAGACAAATGTTTCAAAACCCGCCGAACTCAACAATGGACGACTCACTCAAGAGAGGCAATCTTCAGAAGGGCCTTAGAGAGAAGCATCGGCCACAGTTCGTGCGGCAGTGTCGTAGAGGGCAGCAGGAGGCGATCGTGTTCGTCGAACGGGAGCGTGTCATCAATCGTGATTTTGCGCCAGCATCCCTGTGAATGCGAACCCAGTTATAGAGACATCAATTCATAATTTACTCATACCATCCAGTAGAGCTTGACGACATATTTGCCGTGTGCGTTGTACAGTGGAACGTTGGGGCCCTTGCCTACTTTGTTGATGGCATGGATGTGTTCCCAGGGCCTCCACGTGTGTGAGTGCTCTCCTTCTGGGACCACGGTGCTCTCTTGTGAGGATGTTCCCGAGCTCTTCTCGTTCGGCTTCGTGGCGCTGTGTCTCCACAACGCAAGGATCTGACTGGTAATCCATCGCATGGTCTGCGAAAACACGTGATGTCCGTGGTTTAAAGCAACAAGACACGCTTCACTTTGGCTTACATGAAATGTAAGATTACAAGGGCTTCAAAAGAGCAGCCTCTCTCTCGATCGAACAAGAGAGCCCGCTGCCTAAACGGATAATTAATGAGCTGCTCAATCCAAACTACGTATGTTTAATTACCAAACAAATCAGTTGCTGGAACTCTAAGAGCTCCTAGACTTTGAAAACATTGTATTCGAGAGAAATTCCCACCAATAAATACAGATCGTATTTCTTTTAAGTATATATTAATTCCAAGTTTTAAACAAATTATTTTCAAATCACATTTAAATCATTTTGTAATCAAGGTATGTATTACGTACATGTACATAACCATATATGGAGAGTCGGCCAAAAGTAGTCTATCTACTCCGGGCCATGTTTACGATCTCAATGTTTTTCAATGGTGCTCCGCATTTCTGAGAAAGTGTCACAAAACAAATTGCAGTGTAAAAACCACACAAAGATAAGAGAAATAAATACTTGGTTTGGTTAGTCTAAAATGTTATGTTGTTATTCCTATCATTTCTATTCCAATTTCACCAACATTTATGCCGATTTATCTCAATTAATAAAGTGCACTCATTGCGCGATATTTCCACTTTTGGCGGCAAGCAGGGCCCCGGACCATGAATAAGCTTCATTGAGCGCATAATTAAAGCAACACTCTCTTACTATTGTTTTGTTTGACACTATTCTTGTGACAATGGCACTAATGTATATCTCCTAAAATCAAAACAAAGCAGAGAGTTTGTATTGATGCGTCATGCAACAGATGACATTCCTTAATGCTCGTTCAGGGGCTCATCTGATTTTGCTCAATAAGCGATAACACATGACTCACATTCAAATGTTTCTCTTTCATTCAATATAAACTTTATATTTGATTCCTTTACATAAACAGACACAGAATAACACAGTCAATCCATACCAGGTAGTCATTTTTTGGGGAATGATTGATAATTTATAACAAATTCTAGAGTTTTGTTTTTCACATGGAGTAGAGATAGCCTACTTTCGGCGTCGTCGGTATATTTCTAGCTCCGAACGATAACAAGTGATACTAATGCAGCAGCCATATTCAGCAGCAGCCAGGCGAATCACAGCACACCGCTAATGGCTACAACATTCACGGATCAACAAAGACGCCGCGATCAGACAACACGGCGCCCAGCAGGGAGGAGGGGGTGCAAAGGGGAGGGGGTGAGCCTCACCTGGCATGGGGCCTAATCAAGAAGGGCGGAGGTTGTACAAACGCATGAATGCCGAACGCCTCTTCACGAGATGGTCGCGTCCAATATAGCAAAGAGCGGAGCCATATGAGGAATTACGGCGCAAGAGTACGTTATATTTGAGTGTATATATGGGATGTTTACTTGCATATAGGCTACTGTTGATCCTTTATTTATGGTCTATAAGCGACCTGCAAACTTCAACTGAACGATTTCGACGCCCGTTTCCCTAGCGTTATATGCACTGTGCATGATCGACGGAATATTTAACTGTTTGTTGAAATACATTAGGTCTCCAAGTTTGAAGCATCATAAAAAAAAAAATGTTTCACAATTTCAGACTTACAATTCCTTTTCCGGAGAAAAACCCCGGGTAGACGAATTTGTTAAGTAATTGTGTTTCTATGTGAAAAGGGTTCAATGGGTGCATATTGCATATTTAATTGATTGGGAAGATTTATTCTCAAACTCATTATTCATAATTTACTCCCAGGAAACAAAATCACCACTTTATCTAACAACTGCACAAAAAAATGCAAATCCCTGCAAGAATAATATTCGCGGCCATGAACGAGGTAAAAGCATTTCCTGCGTGTTAACAACAAATCCGGCGTTGCATGATGCTAAGTGACACTTCTCACACTGTTACAAATACGCGTGCATGTGATATGCGTAGATTAATATATACATGATACATGAGAATTGATCTTCAGGTTTAAAAAAAAAAAAAAAAAAAAAAAAGCAATACATAGAATTTTCTATTATTTTCAAGCCAAGATTATAACATGATTATACAGGCGGATAATCATGGGATCAAGGAGAGAATAATTAAATTAATTACACGTCTCGATTGCATAACATTCAGATCAGAACAGAAATGGGGGGAAAAAGGAAGAAAAGAGAGAAACGATATGGAATACCGACGAAGAATAATTAATCGCCCAAGGGAAGCTCCGATCGGGGCAAAATCCGAGATCGGTTCCAACAACTTAACACCAATAACTCACCTCATAATTCTTCTCGGTTTCCCATGTTTCAGATTTTCCCACAATTCCACAGTTCCCCCCCCCTCCCCCCTCCCAAACGTCGCTAATTCTTGTCTCCTCTCTGCGAGTCTTCACGACAGCGCAACTTCCTCGCCAAATAAGAGCCCCTTAATGATGCACAGGTGTATGGCAGCCTTACCCCCCTCTCACCGCACCTGGACTGTCATTATGCGCTCTACAAGAGGGCGGGTCCACTGCCAAATGAAGGGGTGCAGGCATCGCATCCCGGCGGCAAACGACGTCGGTGCGATTTCTACCTGTATCTATGCCCATAATGGCCCCTCCCCCCACCCCTCCGGCTCCTTACGGCCGCCGCACCTGAGAGCCCCGTCAATACGGTCGCCTTGTTAATGGATTTCTCGATAAATTGGTACAAGCAGCCGCGGGAAATGAGAGCTTGGCATCAAAGATGAACAGATGCGGGGGTAGGGGTAGGGGATTGTCACGTGGGGTGAATTCTAGCACGTGAAGCATGATGAATCCGGCTCACCTCGCTTTCATGAACATGTTCATTGGAAGACATCAGATCGAAGTGATGCACGGAGTCAGGGTCGACGATGACCGGGGTCTGTGCAAAGCGACATTGATAACGTCATCTTAAGACAAGCAGAGCAACTGACTTTGTCGGTTATGTAATCCAGGGGCCTACGCCATGAGTCTACTTTCAGGGGAGAAGGGGGCAGGTCGATTTTTCCTTCTGGGTCCTCGAAGAAATGTTGAACCTGGAGAAGGAAGGGGAGGGATGTAAGAGAGAGAGAGAGAAAGAGGGAAATCGAGAAAAGAGGCTTAAAAAAAGGATACTACCACGGGTGACTTTCCCTTCTCCTTGTCCTTGCCTTTGTGGGCAGCCACCTCCTGAAACGAACAACAGTATTCAGAGAGCATTCAACCAGAAGTACACGCAGGGTTTTGCCATGTAACCAAGTGTCAGTTGCAGCCACAGCAAATTCGGGTTTTTATAACAATGCCTGACTTACATGCGAGTAACGTGATGCATTGCATCATCACCCACACAACATGAGTTATTTCCAGCATTTATTTAGATGATGCAAGGAATTCGCAGAGCTCAACTTTGGAACTGATAAAGGGTGCATATAATATGAGATCGAACGAAAGGCTTGACATGCGAATATGATACCGAGGCTATCACAGGCTGATTGCATGCCATCTGACTCAGCGCTGACAGCGGCACCATGTGATGACCTATGTGCACTCAGTTGGCACGTACAACACTGTGCATTGTATTTACACTGACAGCCAAGAACGTCCTGCACGTCGAGGCTTACGATATATCGAAATTAAAAGTACCTGTATATATAATTACCGGTATATAATAATATAATTTAAAGGCCTTGGGCCTGTATCTCGCAAGTCCTGAAATTAAAGTACATGAGTAACCAATTTCTTGAGCCGACAGAAGGTAATTACGTGTTTAAAATTTTAATTTGCTTTATGAATTATAAACACACCTTTCAACTTCAACTAATATATAACCATGTTCTTCTATTATCATACTATGACACGTCAATCGAGAATGATTGACTAATCACTAATTAATTTAAGCAAAAAGAATATCTCGATAACATAAAGAGAGCTAACCAAATAACATAGCCAATAAAAGGGTACATGATATCGGAGATTAATTTATACTAAAACAGTAATCTGGATTCCTCATCACAGTTAAAGACCTCACACAAATCTGTAAAGTGAATATTATATTTGACCAAATTAAAAAAAAATTAAAAGTTGATGAGTCTAGAAATGAGCGGAAGGATCGAAGGACATACCCATTTTTCAGCGTTGATGTCCGCATCACTCCACTCGGGCCAAACACTGACCCCGCGTCTCTTTGATCCTTCTCCAACGCTGGCTGCAATTGATGCCGCCCTGCAATTAGCAGCATGCTAATTAGTCAAGAGATTAATTATTTAACTAATGATGCAAACAAGTGAAGAATCAGATTAACCTTTTCGTTTCTAACAATCAACGAAAACAAATTATATTGAGAGATAACAAACACAAAATTAATTATTTCCTCAACAACAAAAAAACACAACTTAAACAAAAAGAAATAATTGATTACAGAAATTGGAGATCAACGCGAAAAGTGTGTAATTGCTAATTACACGAAGAAACTTACATGCTGCGAGTTGAACCACCTAACAAGTATCCAATGTCAACATAGAAATATGCAATGATCCTAGCAGATTGAGGGGATTATGGCAGACAGACGATTCATAATAGATATGACCGAAGCCTTGGATGATGTCACTGTAAGACCTAACCCCGGTAATCAGATTAAGCAAGTTTAACCTTAGAACCACGAGTTGGAGAGACGAGGTTTAAAGCATTGAATCAGACCTGCTAGGGCCTACTTGGGTGATTAAAGGATAATGAGGGAATATAACCAAGGAGAGAAATCCATGACTGAAGTTGATCAGAAGAGCATAGATCATCAAATGGGTCAGAAAGACGTGGATAATAATGGTTCATAAGAAAACGAAATGGAATATTTATATTTTTTAATAGGAATTGATTTGAGAAAATGGTGAGTGAGGTTCATGGTTTGGATAAATCATAAAATATCTCGAATGGTGTTCATTGTTTTGGTAAGAAAATCTTACTTCTTCCTCAATTAATGAAGCACACACATTACTGTAAAACAGTTTTGCTGACAGGAAATGTTCGCTATGTTCGCAGTCGAGGCCGACCGCAAAAAAACTTTCATGCACAAATTTTCATCAGCCCATTACCACAGATAACATACATACGTGCGATCGTGAACTTTTCATTCGCTATAGGTGCAATAGGCGCGACCGAGATAATTTAGGGCCACAAAATTTTGCA
Source organism: Capitella teleta (assembly GCA_000328365.1). Taxonomy (NCBI): domain Eukaryota; kingdom Metazoa; phylum Annelida; class Polychaeta; family Capitellidae; genus Capitella; species Capitella teleta. The sequence goes on from KB310543.1 coordinate 464,024, forward strand.
GTTTTACTGTAATTTGTGATCAAAGTGGATCACTCTATCACCAAGACAGTTCAGACGGATGTATTGAATTGAGGGTACATGGAGCAAAGGAATAAGGCTTTTAGTGATTTATTGATTGAATAGATTTTGCATACGAGTAATTGCTGGCCATGAATAATGGATTACTAGTATAACAAAGGTCCATGAATAATGAAACTAACATTGATAAACTACCTTGAATTAAATTCCATTTCATCATCCATGTTCCTATTTTACAGTTCAGAACTGTAGTATTGATTATTATTGGATACTGACATAGAAAGACCACAGTATATTGATTTACCAGTTATGAATAATAAAGTACAGAGATTATTGTCAATTTTTCAGAGACATACTTCTCCTATTGGAAACATCTAGACTGCACCCAAGGAACCATCATATTTCATGTCAACCAACTATAATCTATCGCATACACACACCTAATTATGCATTCTGGCATTTGGTATTTGATCACAAAGAGAGCTAAATCAGATGAGCTCCTGAACGAGCATCATTTTGAATGTCATCTGTGGCAATATAAACAGAGACATATGCTAAAACAACGTACAGCACTCTCAAACAAAATATATATAGATGACCCGACATAGGCTGATATGTAGGGCCCATTGATAGAAATGGATACTCTTGCACCAATATGAGACATGTAGACTAAGAGTCACCGGTCCACCGGAAGATGATGAAAAATCAGCAGTATAGCTAGCGGACATTTGAGTATAGCCTAAATGGCCTTTGGCTCACGTTAATTACAGGCCTACATACATAGTGTATTTGTGTGATAATTTTCTATCTATATACAGTGTAGGCGCTAGGCAACTAAGTATAATTGCCAAGTGGCAAGTTATTATATTAATAATTTGAGTATATATATAGGCTTGTTAAGTTATAGATATTTACAACAATAGAGTCAGACTCTTGACCTAAAAAGGCTAAAATAGACCTATTATTATTGTTTGGATTCTGATAATTCATGAATCCTTATTATTATTATTATGCCATAAGGCAAATAGGTCCACTAAGTACTCAGTTTAGTCAGTACTGCAGGCCTACTTGCTATGTAAATACTGTTATGATTGAATTAATAGCTTAGCACACATTATCGGGCGAGGTCTGTGAGACCCATCGGGCTTGCTGTAGTATGTCAGCTATTGGTAGCTATACATAATACAATACAGTTAGCACAGATAAATCGGGCGAGGTTGTGGGTCATACTGTAGTAATAGTATGTCAGCTACAATAATTCAATACATTATTCAGTATACAGCTGATAAAATATAAGATGTCGAACAAGTCACAAGTCATAACGTTCTCTGATTACTAATACCACGCACTCATTTTTCAGCGCCGAAGCAGATCGAGGAGCTGTTTGACTTCTTTTCTGATTTCTCGATGCCATTCAGAGAAAAACTTTCGGGGAGCAACAAGAAAAATTAGAGAGGCGTCCTGTTGCCATGGCCTCTTACGGGTCACCGCGCATGCGTGTGCGACAAGTAGGTCAAAGGGTTCGCGCTTCACTCGCTAGAGGACACTGCACGAGTCGTCATAACGCACTTCGCTATTCACTGTGCAAAAATTATATGGATTTGCTGTTACACAGCGAATTATACTATAAAGTGATGTCCTGTCAACCTGTCACATGCATGCGATATCAATCAATCATGCATTTTATGTGTGCCTCTTAATTCAGACCAAATATCCGGGAGTCACATGTGCTGGGAGATAATCCGGCCTAAATGGATTAGAATTAAGGATTAGTTGATGAGGCGCTTACCGACTCATTTGGCCATCGGCCGAATTATTATTGTAATTTGTACTAATTATGCACTCATCAATACGCCTGCTGGGGTCAAGATTAATTGAAAATCCAAACATCAGCCAAGACTGTACCGTACATAAGTATACGGTACTATTCTGATTCAACTCAAAGTTATACAAGTGATTCCAACTCACCCAGTCACCAAAACGAATAATAGAATAGTTAGTGATTATTAAATAATCGTGGTGAATAATGATAACGCATAGTTATGATGAAAGAGTAGTTCTCAATTACGAAGCCGGACATTCGGTATATACTTGGCCTCTAGCTGAAACGGGATGTCGGCATCTGTCATTTGGCCATATATATATTTCGATTGATCCTGAATGTTCGGATTCGGGATTAAGACCTCAATTCGGACGAAATACGTCGTGGCTGGAAGCTGAGACAGACGCTGTCAGTCTACGGTACAAGGGGATAGAGTGATAGACACGACCTTATAATGATTTGCATTCCGGAATATGACCGATTAACGACAGGCTCCAGTGCCCAATATCCCTGTTTATCTGCAAGAACTTTTATCACTATATGTACCAGGAAGAGATCTCCGTTCTAATGAACAGTTTTTAGTTACCCAACTTTTTTCTTACAGCTCTTATTTTAACCGTTGTTTTCAATCTTGCGGCCCTATTTTATGGAATGTTGTACCCCATCATATCAAAATATTTAATTCATTGTCTTCTTTTAAACGTAAATTGAAAACTTATCTATTTATCCAAGCTTTTAGTTAACTTTTATTTTTCTCACTGTGTTGTCTGTTTTACCCTTTTAATTGCGTTTTGAGCACTTTTTGAGCACTTTTGTGGATATTACGCTTTTACAAATTTATATTGTGTTTTTTGTTTGTTGTTGTTATTATTATTATATCGTTTGATGTGTTTTGAATGCTGGTGACACGATTTCTTTGATATTGAGTAGGCAAACAACGCCCGGAATCTTGAATGGATCCCGAATCCGCTGGAGAAATTATTAGCTGCTTCAGGAATTGATCCTTTGGGTCACGACATTACATATACACACAAATGAATAAATGAATTATAAGTGGAATAATTATGTAGCCGCTCACCAGTAGAAAAAGATGACCTGATTTCAATTATGAGATTAAATTACGCTATAATTATTTGTTATAATTATTATATCGGCTATGTATATTTCTGGGTGTTTTTATTTTTTTTTTTATTTTTTTTTTTTTTTTTTATGACTGCACGGACTATCACGTGTCAGAGGTATATACTCAAATCAAACTAATTGCAAATGTACAAACAAATATTAATTAGGCAGAACGCATCCCACCTGATACTCCAACTAAAGTCCTCTGGGGTCGCCGCCCCAGCATCTCTCCCTGGTGCAAGGCTTGACTGCCTCCTTCCTAATCCACTAGGAACTTGAGGCACTCCCTCCAACGGTTTTGTAGAACTCACTAAAGTTTCAGATGGCCCAGCAGACAAGGAAGGAAAGAAATGAACAGTTCTATAGAAAACGTCACCTTCCTTAATCACAACTTCTCCGTCTTTTGTAGTTTTGGACGCGGCGTCTTGTCTGCTCCCTAGCCGACCCCTAGGGACACGGAACGAGGCGTCAGACCCCCTTCCGGACCGAGGCATACTGACCCCTTGAGCAACAGAACCCCGCCGGTTCATTGTAAGCGATTTCAAGGGAGTCGCCCTGGTCAGACCGAGCCAACATCCACACGTGAAGCAAGAAACCTAGCGACTAAATGCCTTCTAGTTTGTTGACAAACACTCTCAATGGGACTTTGAATAAGTGTGAAGCCGCGTAGATGTTTATTCAATCCTCAAGAGAGATTCAATACTTGGCCTACGATCGTGTTCACCTGTCAAACTTTGTTATCGCTCGAAACTGGGATGGTAAATTATATGTCTTTACCTTGAAAGATCACTTGTCTCCGGGATACTTGGTTATACTCTGTTGTCGGGGAATAATATGATGTAAGTATACAGCAAAGTATATACTAGTACTTGCAAGAGCAAATGTACATCCATTCATCGCGCTTATATATATACAATCGGTGTAAATGTTTGTGGAGTTTTACGTTCTACAAAATGAATGCAATGGATACGTACATCTAGGCACGAATTACATAAAATTATGCTTGTCGGAGAAAAGCCATTCGGTCATTCCATTCCCAGGAAAAATATACTAGAAAAATACATAGATGATTAAAGAGGATTGATCATAAGGTGATATGTACTTTCACTGATGAATCGAAGAGTAAATCCTAGCATTGCTACATTGCTATAATAATCCGTTGATTGCATCTTAATTGGAATCGAATGCAGGGGACTTCAAGGCGAATTATTAAGTAGAAGGGATCATGTACTCAGTGGTGAATGACATCTCTGGATGGCATTCTAAACGACCAAATAGCATTACGTAACACAGGTCACCGATAATATATACTGAATAAAGAGCACAAGGTATATATAGTGGTATGTAATTATGCTGCTACTCTGAGTGGTTCATATTGATTGATCAGTATTTCTGTAATAGAAAGTTTTGTATACTTCATTTAACAAAAATGTGAAATCGTGGATTTCATATGATACGATTATTGGAATCGAGTCTTCATTTGAATTTCAAAATGTCAGTCAAAGCATCAAAGCCTTGAGTATAGAATTTTTCAGTGAGAATTCCAAGGAGGAAAGCGAATAGTCAAGAAAAAAAGAGGAGAAATCCATGATGAAACGTCGAAAAAAAAAGAAAGAGAATTGGCTCTGAAATGGCACGGTAATTATTATTATTATTATTATGCAATGGGCATTGCCATTATCATAATTCAAGGGCATTTTGTGCTTTTTGCACGTTCGTCAGATCAGCTATCGCGCACACAAATTAGGTCACGGATGGACACGCATGCCACAAACACAGCGATTGGTGTCAAACGCATACCTAGAGGAGTGTTTGCATATATAGTGCAAACTTTTCAGTCGATTTTAATTCGCCATACAATACGTAACCACATTAAGGCACAGCGTGTCTCCGCTTGCATTAGCATGATTTAGTTTCGTAGCTTGCCGTGCATTTGTGCAGAGATGCAGAATCACCGAGGAATTGTTAGCATAAAAAGTATAGCATCGTCGTTCGGCATGGCTTACCTGTGCTATAAATACCTGCCCTGTTGGTTAATTAGCAACCTATTGGTACTCACAGAAGAGAAGCCTTCCGCATGGACATGTTAGAAGTGGCGCGTGAGGTGCCTCTGATCAGGCTTCCCGCAGGTGAGGCCTGCGATGCCCCTAGGGGGATCAGACCACCCGGGGACGCAATCCCATGTCGCGTGTTTATCGGCGAATTAACCACCAAACCGTCGGCTACAGATCCTCGTGAAGGTGTTGAGGGTACTTGGGATTTAGCACCGCCTCCTTCCTCCCGCATGACGGACAGGGAGGGCTGGTAGCCTCCCAATTTCCGCATGGCCATGCTGATGTGGAGTGTATCCAGAAAGCTGCAAAGCGTATCCACCGAGTACGACTGATCGAATCAGTACATGTTGGGAGATCTTACGATCAGGCCACCAATCGAACCAGGTGCTGCCGAATCCAATCCGAGTGAGTTATGACGAGGGAATTAATTGATGTTCAAATATTGATGAATCCAATGGCAGTCACGTCGTATGCAAAACTTGCAGCGCAGGTGAGCAACCAATTACCGAACACGCAGCACTTCATTACATCCGACATGAACTGACATCTTATTCATCAGAGGAACATTCGGCACCAACCGACCGACAAAACATGACATAATCAAAACATGACAAAACATGCATAATCATGATACTCTCAGCTTCAATTGAATGCGTGTCTAGTTTTATAGATTAAACTTATTTCTGGTTTCTATTATTTCTTTTCACCTGGAATTTATTCTTTGCCATCAAATCTCAGGCAAGAAATCGTGAATTGCCGTTCAACGTCGTAGAAAACGGAGGTTTTTAGCAGTCAGTTATTATGGTAACGCTTTCATTGCCTCACTCCAAACATTTAGATTATATAATCACTGCATGATATAATTGAACTAAGCTTAAGGTGCAGATCTCCTCAATGAGAACAAAATGTAGTCTGGGCAGGTTGAAACAAACATTACGCTAGGCGGCGCGGAAAACACACTCCAGCGACCTTTTGCTCGTTGATCGGCGGCAATAACTATGTTATCGCTGTGTTCTTTGTCGCCCACCTACTGGAACGCCTCGAAGTACTGCGACGATCGGACCTTGATCCAGCTCGATGATTTCGGAACGGAGATACACTTTTCACGCGTCGATTTGTCGACGACTTCGGATGAAGAAGTGTTTTTGGTGACGCCAGATTGCGACCACCGACTCGGCTGGCATCCTGATTCCACATTGAAGAATAACTGCCAAATGCTTCAAATCGCCAACAACAAACCTTAGTAATGTGTGTTTAGTTGTGGGGCATTAAGAGCAGAAATTGCATTCTCGTGTTTACAAGGAGGATAAATTAGCTTTGAGCGTGTTTTATCTCGATGCTAGTGCGCTCGCTTTGTGCATGCATGGAGAACTTTGATTGTTCATAAACTTATAAATGTATGAAATAATTATAAAGAATTAATGCGAGGCACATTTCTCAACTGCCATGGAGGATAGAGTGCATTAAATGAAAGCGATTCAATAGTCAGGTCAATTGATGCAGACTCGATGTCATATAATTCAGTGGATTGTATTATTCTTCCATCGGTGAACCTCGCAATTATCATAAAATTTTAAACTTACAAGGTCAAGGTAAATTCTGCTCCGATCTTCTGTGATTTGGTTGTCAGACTGGAGACTGATCGAGAGGAATTCACTGCGTTTACACCGTCTTGAAATGCTTTGATTGCACGGTGACTTCGGACCAGGGAATTCATCTCAATGGAAGAAATCCTCCAAAATCCCTCCAGGAAATGACAATCGGATGTATTCCAAGAGATAGAAAAAGAGAGCTACATCTCTCTCATTTGTTCAGTTATCAAATGAAGTCCAGTTTTAACTGAGGATTCATTATTGGTTCTGATGTGATTGAAAATTAAGCCTTGATGGTAGAATGACTTCGATGAATACATTCAATAAGTATTAGGATTTAAGTATGGAAATCGAATCATGACATCATGAAGGCTCTCATTATTAAACTCGAGTCAATCACGGAGTGCATGTTATCTGTAAAACTTCGGGTAATTCGGTATTTAAATATTGACATAAATATATATTGAGAATTATGGAAAGTATTGCGTAATATTAAGTTGGTTATATCATATGAACTAGTAACGACCCAAGTGGGATATATACACACGAAATAGCATTTACTTGAATTATTACACAGACAAAGGCCACTTTAATTATATCGAAACGCCCTTTACCTGAATGCATGGTGCCTCAATTGAGAATACATTGTGCAATATGACGCAATAACATTGTGCAACATGACGCAACAACAAACGACAGCCCACCTGTAATCATAATTCACAGATACTAATCTCACCTGGATATAACAATCTCTTCGGATGTTGGATCCGTGGAGACGGATTCAATATCGAATGGAGAGGAATCTCGAGGAGATTCTCCCTCTTCCATTTCAGCCGCTTTATGAAATGAACGCATCGATCACGTGCCTTCCCTTTCGAATTCCGTGCACAAAAAAACACAATGCCAGGTGAACCGTGGAAAGGGAATCGTGGACAGAATACAATCAAACTCGTCTCGACTCCCGACTCATATTGAACACACATATCTCGATCCTTTAATTAATTGCTTATGTAATTGTGCTATTGAGATAAGAAGGGTACAGTCGCTAAATTATGTAATAGAGTATTTATTTATTATGGAACGGTAGGGTTCGTATAGTAAACAAGAGAAGATAGATTTGAGCGACGTTAGCCAACTCAATCGATCGTCACCCCGGGATTGCATTCAATAGCAAAAAAGCCAACGAATGAGACAAATTGGTGCGGAGTTCTATTGTCAACCAAACACAATCATAGATGTGAAGACATTATGATGATGCCATGCAATCAAGTACCATATGAATACTCATATCTTTACTATCATGCAGGCACATGATTGCACAAGTCAGCCATAGGTAATGTGAAGTATATTACGATGAGAAATATCCTGAAGATTGCTGATGGAAACGTGAGAGCTTTATGAGTTTAAAAGTTCACCGAACAGATCAATCAAATCGATGATAAACATGACAGCAACATAATATATTTCCAAACATAGATGGTCATCAAACTTGGGCAGGTGATTGCTTCACAGGTCAGAATCTGATTGGTTCAATAATTATTCAATTGCACCAAGTAAACGAATAAATGACAGGGCGACGTGCAATAAATTAAAATCTGATTTTGGAGTAACTCAGCTTTGATAGAAAAAAAAGTCAGAGCACTCGATAATGAAATTGATTGCTAAATCATATGATCGAACATAAAATATGGAAACAAGCGTCCTGTTATATACAAGAAAAGACATCGGCCATTTTTTCATATTGTGAATAAAAAGGTAATAATTAACGGGTCTCCATTGGAATTATAGTAAAACCTCGATGTGTCAAACATCCGTTCCTTGAATGTTTCTCTGTGTCGAATTTTTTCGAAGTCCCGACAATTCTCCTATACTTTACTATTAGCATTAACATCTGTCCCTCGAACGTCTCATTTTCGAATTCATCCCTGTTTCGAAGTGCTTTCTGTGTCCCCGAGACATATTTTCGATCTATATATATATATACCGCCCTGAAATCCTTTTTTTTTTTTTTTTTTTCCCCAAGACTTCCAAAATAATATTTTCATCTTTTGACATTACTTTTCTTTATTAATATTTATTAATTACTGTTTCAATCACAAAATCATAGCCTCTCATAGTTTATAAGTGCATAACGCATATCGTGAATCAAAACGTCAGAACACGATTTGAAATCATAACGGTCATATCATAACGGCCTCGATCCCTCCGTCGAAGTATCCCTAAGTCGAAGTAATTGAGCTAACCTCACGAACTTCGACACATCGAGGTTTTACTGTATTCCCAGTTTCGCACGAAATATATAAACAAATGTATGTCCGATATAAAATTCATGCTATATTATGTGGGTAACAAGCTGAAAATACAGAAAAAAACCAGGTCCACTATTCTTGAAATATTATTAATTTAGTTTTTGGTGCGCAGAAACCGGAATCTGCGATAATCGAGTAGACGAATGACAGAGTTGTCATGGCAACTGTTTGCTTGTAATGATTAAATGAGATGTGGCTGGCGTTTAGTTTTGCTTCGATTTATCATGATAGGTTGCTGTATGTACGCGATGCAATATCTATTTACATTAAATATAGATACATTATGAGCTAATTTGATTCACTTTTGAGGCTTCGTCTGCCAATAAAGGGCGACGTTTCTTTCCATAACAGCCTTTTTTTTGACCTTGCAGGTTGCATTGTGTCGTTTCGTGTGTTCTTCGGATAACTTGATAATCTTTAACTTCAGATCAGGATTGCGTCATCGGTTATAAACATCACAAGATAAGTACAACAGAAGAGATTGTTTAGAAATGACAGCTCTCGGTCGGTTTCGGCTTTGTCCCAAATATCAAACAGGTTTGCGTCTCACGGTTGAATACGGATGAATTTTTGATAATTAATGTTTCGATTTCGTGACATTTCGCAAGGACGAAATGTTGTCTCACTTCAAAGAATATCGAAGTGACTCCCTTTAGGGCAGCTGTGTACGGAACACCCGCGCTCCGTATATGCAGCAGTTTCCGGAAACACCCGACGGGTTCCGAACATTAACGAATCATTTAGCGTGTGGCTTGCCCAGATAGTTAAATCAAAATTTCCTTCCATTGTTTCTGTTACTTTACTAAAATAATCAAAGGCATTTACAATTAAAGGAGAAGGTATACAGCCTGCGAACTCGAGTGGTGTCGGTGAATGGACAAAGGAAGTGTCTTTAAGCAACAGATTCCTCCATCAGACATTCAATTCCCAGTATCAAAATAGTTTAATTTCTCATACTGGGGAATCCGGCTTTGCCCTGGCCGCTGCAATTTATATGTTTGAATTATATATAAGAACAGGATTTCATAGATCTATATCTTATCTATATTTCATGTATTTATTTCATGCATGCTTTGTGAATAATTATATGCTTGTGTTTTTGGGTGTGTTTTTTTATGTTTTTTTTTCAGATTTTTTTCTCCCTATTAAGTATTTACTTCATTAAAATTAAAATTTTCGTCTTTGATATACTAAACATATTCTCTCGCTACAGAGTAAGTTGT
>KB310543.1:544069-556063 GCA_000328365.1 Capitella teleta
ATAGCACCAATGAGCTACCACCTGTCATCGGTGTGTGCCTGTGTGATTATATATATATATATGACCAGGGAACCAGTGAATCAGGCTGCTTAGCCTACTGAGCTGCTCAAACTAATCACATCACCGGCGTGATTCAGGATGTCAAATCACGTGATGTGCATCTGAAGATGTACTCACCCGAACAGACCGCTAGGGGTGGAGGGGTTAGACCGCGATGACCTCCGACTCCTACACAACCCCTCACTGGGCGATGTTCCCCGATTCGTGGGACTATCTTTCTTCGCGGGTTGATCTTTGTTTGGCTTGATGCCAACAGCAACAATGCTGGATACATTTTTGAACGAGGTGACTGGCATCTCTCACTGTTGCAATACGAACTGAATCCTAATTCTTCACCAAGTGGAGGAGCGTTGTAATTGAGAGCAAACGATGGCGTTTACAGATGCCATAAAATGGTCAGCGAATGACGCAAATCCCGAGAGGATTATCGATCTCTACTGATTGGTTTACACGCCGCAAATAATTGCTTGAGAAAACACAGTATTTAATTGACTATAAGGGCTTCAAATAAAAAAAAAACATGCTAAGAGACGTCACTGAGAAGAGAAGACACGAGACGGACTCACATCTGTGTCAAGATCGTCACTCGATGCACAGCTCTTCGCATGACTTCGTCCATCCGTCGGTTAGCAGTGCATCCGAGATCCACAGACAATTCCATCTAAGAGTCTAAACCGCCAAGCTACAGAAGTTCTAGGACAGGAGAGGTCTTTTCCCACCAATGGCGTCCTATTCAACTGCTGGGTGTTACCTCGAAGTTGACAATTCTATCACTTGGGATGAAAATTATTACCTGGTTATAAAACAACCGTAAATCAGACGGCTCTGAATTGACAACAATTACTCTCGATCGAAGGGTGCGTGAGTGCGTGGCATTAGGCAGGCATATCATGTGACCAAATCTTTGATGTTAATAGACTCTGTAGTGCATGGCCCAGGCATGCTGCGAAAATGTTTGATATTCAGACATTTGGAGATTTCGAACGCTTCGTATACATGTATATTGTACTGCGGTGATTTTTGCTAACATTATTAATGACACTACATCAGCTAATAATTATATCAAATATACACGTAGGTTTGTATACCGATAGGGCTAGCTCAAAGTATAACCTTATACCAATTGGCGCGACCATTCAGTTAAAAACAATACTAAGTATCATAACATACACGTGTACTGATGTGGACACGTGCAGTTTGATTACATCCCAGATGCATGCATCGTAAACATATCAGTACGAATGCAACTCACGAGGTTTTCCTTCCCTTGCGAACAAGGCTCACTCTCCTGGAATCATTCTCTGAAATCACCGCCGATATTTGCAGCAACGATCCATGAGAACTGGATCTTCTCCTTCGATTCAAATCGGAGAAATCTGCCATCGAAGCTCGTCGACTGGCCTCCGGCTTCGACACCTGGCCTCGCATGATTCACAGGACGTTCACATGGCATGGAATATACTCAAAAAGCGTGGAACTGGTTGATGATCAAAGAGCCAATATGCGAAACACAATCGTGCCGCTTATACATCGATACCTTTAGCAACTATTCAATTTATCGTACGTTTATAAATGCTTCATGCATCATTGACCCTGGTTTAATAGAAATGCAGATCGAAGCAGAAAGCAATGGATCGCGTCGGCCGCCCATTATTTATGACCCCGTGCGACGAGATCGCGTCACTCACGAGTGTTTGTTGTGATGTTGCTGCTGGTCAGTCGCCGCGTCCTTCATCTGCTTGACCAAAGCTCCGATTTTGGTCGAATGCAAAGCCTTCCTAGACGCCGAGTGAGGGTCAGATGATTCAGCTCTGAAGTGATATGATTGATTATATTTATATAATGTCCTTGTGTAAAAAAAAGTGGAAGCAGTTTTTTAAAATGAATGATCGAGGGCAACTAAGCCCAAGGGAACATTTAACCAGGGCTTCCCATATTGTCATAAGAAACGGCTAGCACGTGGCTAGCACCCTGTAGATTTGGTTTCCGATCTGGTGGGTCAGAATATAGCGGTAAATTGTTTGGATGCGAGCAGTCATTTCGAGAAAATGAACATTATGATGAGCATGTGCGTCGGCTTTGAATTGGTTGAATTTGAGTTTGAGATGTTTGTCTTTCAGTATTAAACAGAGTGGGCCAAAAGCACTACTCCATGTTGAAAATAGAACTCTGAAATTTGCTAAAATGTACGTATCAATTATTCCAGAAAATAACTACCTTGTATGGATTGACGATGTTATTCTATCCATTTATGCAAATTTGGAAATCAAGTAAACAGTCAATTTTTAATGAGGGAGGAACATTTAAATGCGAGTGGCTCACTCTGTACAATTCATCGAAATGAATGGTCAGACACTATTGTGGTTACTAAAGTTAAGAAGACCCTGGAATGCATGAATGGAGACATTATGCATTATCGATTTCTGCGTTCAATCTCCGTTTTATTACATAACGCAATTCGTGTTATGTCAATGCAATATTATCTCGGTTTTTTTTTCACAGCTCTCTGCAGACAAGGTGTCATTGGCATTAGATTATATTATATTATATTAGATTAAATTGGATTAGATTAGAGGAATGAAAAACCCTTACGCCGACAACAAAGTTGTAACAAAAAGTGTAGACATAAAGCGCAAATTCTAATAATTATTCAAACTCGATTCTGCTTGTTTCTAGATAAACAAATCAGGTGAAAGAAGAAATTCAAATGCCCCTTGTGTTCTGGAGGCTCTCGGTTACATAATGTCGGCAGATAATATCGGAGAAAAGACGGAGGAACTTTCCATGACATCCAACGTTGCCTCTCTGTCACCAAGCCACTGGGCAACCATTGTCACCGAAAGATCGGAGATCAAATCTATACGGAGTGACACTAACTTGACTTTAGCCGCCCTCACAGGCGATAAATAAATAAATTTATTACAATATTGATCAGGAATATTATCAAGTGTTACATTGGCAATCAATGAGTAGTGGTTTCGCTGAATTGATTTCGAGCCCAAACATGTTTTTATTATTATTATTTATTTTATTTTATTAAAACACCTTTCAGTTTTGAGAATTTTTATGAACTATGCGAGTCCAAACACACTACACCCTACGGTGTTCATTTTATTTTTATCGATATAAGCTACAACTTTGACCCTGTTTTCAAGCCAAAAAGACCACTCTGATATTATGCCATCAGTTATATCATTGCATTTACTTTCCCGATAAACTGTAGAAACGATGAATAGATCGTCTCTTCAGTGTGATCAATACATCCACAAAACATTCTTACTGGAATGATAATAAATTGTAATGATAATGATAAAAAAAAATTAATAATAAATAATATAAATATAAATATAAATAAATAACTAATAATAATAATAATAAATGATAATAAGTCCATTTTAGTTTTGTTTTAGTTTAGTTTAATGTTACAATTATACAAATAGTACATTATATTAATTAATTAATTAATTAATTAATTAATTAATTAATTACATTATGCAACAAATATGGTGTGTTGGTGAGTTTGCTCGTGTTTGACATTAATTAATTATTGCACAATACAGGCTATGTTAATTAAAGCAATTAGAGGATTGAACATACTAAAAATATATGCAAATACATGTACGAATAATTTGGATATATTTAAATTGAGACCTGTCGCCATTCCGTGTTCTCAATTCGTTTTCGCTTTTTCTTGTTTTCTTTTTCTTGTTTCTTTTCTTTTTTTTTTTGGGGGGGGGGGGGGTTCAAAGAGACTTATTTGAGATAATGCGTGTGGCGAAAAAAAGACGACATACTGATCAGAAATTGCTGAAGGGAATCAAACGATCAGAGTACAAATGACCAGAAACAAAAACAATAAGAGAAAGTGATTGATAAAGACGCTTGAATTATTCCGAGATACCATACTGGAGTAAAAGATCGATCAATTCACACAGGGCTACATGCACACATGAGTACTCAAAAGTGAAGAATACTCCATATGCAATAATGTCATTAAAACCCTCAACAAAACTACGCACCCTTTTTTCTTTGTTGCAACAGTCTGCACGATGGATTTGAAGTTCTTCATGCCGCTTTGGTCGATTATATCCTACATGCAGCCACAACGTTATATATATTTCTGTTGACTTATTGCAAACTGAGAAATTACTAGAAAAAGCGGTCCAGGACTTGTAAAAGCTTTGCATAACATACGAGGCTCGAGACCAATAATTTCATGCTTCAAGATCGATTCATTGACGAGGAGGTCTTTCTGTGGCGAGAGCTTTCCTTTTATGTTTTGATATCTGCCCAATTGTATAAAGCAGACTGCTTTATACATAGAACGTTTAACGAAGGACGATCGAAAGCATTTCGATTGAAATTTTTTAAGTAATCGCTGGTATAATCAATTTCAATTTAATTCAAGTCTGAATTACTGTGTTCTGACATATGATGTCACGTATGTCTCAAAATTACAAAAGGTTATAGGGTTAGGGAGAGGGATGGGTTATTGACACACACAAGATGGAAAGGAACAAAAAGGAAAGAAATTAAAAAAAAAAAAATAGTCAAGAAAAATAAATTGGCAGAAACCCAAGGAGAAACGACAAGAATGGTTGAGAAATGGTGCAGAAATGGATGAAAATATTAAAATTTAAAAAAAATTATCAATCATCAATTGCGTTAAATACCTGCACGAGCTCGACCTTTTGTCTCAACATTTCAACGGGAGATGTTGAACCATATTGTCCATGCCCGCGGGCAGTTTGGTACATTTCGCACGTTTATTCAATTAATTAGCTATTAGATATAAGATAGATATAAGATAATTTATTATTTTCCAAAAAAAGGTAATAATGAGAGAAATGGTAGCTGACCCAGATTTGGGTATTTGCTACAACAAAGAAGAGAAATTAATACTAACTAACTTTCGGTGTCGTCTGTGGTAGAAATTCGAAAAAAAGGGGCAAGGTGCAATGTGCAGCGGTTAAGAGTAAAATTCCTACTTATTTATTTACAATTCCTAATCTAACCTGACGCTATTTACAATACCTACAAGAAAAAAAGAGCAAAACAAAAACAGAAACAAAGAAGAGGATAATTGACAAAAAAAATAAAAATACATGTATAGAGAGAAGAACAAAAAAAAAAAAGATTTTTTTTTTATAAAAAAACTGGACAGGATAATGAAAATGCTTAAATATACGGGTTTGATGAAGTGAAAAAAAAAAATGAAAAGAATAAGAATAACAAAAAAAAAAAATAATAATAATGAAATAAAATAAAAATAAAAAAATAGAAAAATATATTGTTAATGCTGAAATAGCATTATCGGGTGATTGAAATGGAAAATACGTTGTCGTTTAATAATTTGTCTTTCCTGCTAAATAACTTGCAAACCAATCATATGCATTTCATCGCACCCCATATGCTTCCAGTTTCTTTAAGAGAATTGAATGATCAACAGTATCGAAAGCTTTTCTAAAGTCCAGTGCAACACCCACTAAATTTTTACCCTTATCAAAACAACTAACAATCCTATCAACAAGCAAGTGTATCGCCATGTTTGTTGAATACTTCGGTCGAAACCCAAATTGATATTTATATAGAATATAATGTTCATCGATAAAAGCAAGAAGACGTTTTGACATGCATTTTTCAATTATTTTTGAGAAGGATGGGAGAAGTGAAATGGGTCGATAGTTATTAATGGAAGTTTTGTCACCGGATTTAAACAAGGGTGTAATTTTAGCACACTTCATATCATTAGGGAAAACGCTTTTTGAAAAGGATAAATTGATTATCTGAGTAAGGACAGGAATAAAAAATGGTGGCGGTTTCTTTCAGAATGGCTGATGGGATAGCATCTGGACCAGGAGCACAGTCCCTCATTTCTCTTATGGTATTCGTAATCTCCAGCTCAGTCACTGGAGTTAAATACATTGATCTAGAGGCCGAGGTACGAATGTAATCACTTGGGTTTTTGGACGTATTAGGAATTGATTGTGCTAGAGAAGGACCGATGTTAACAAAGTAATCGTGGAATGCATTGGTTATGGTCGACATATTACTAGTCTCCACATCATTCACATTGATCTTAAAACTTTGGAATTTATTATTATTATTATTATTATTATTATTATTATTATTATTATTATTATTATTATTATTATTATTATTATTATTATTATTATTATTATTATTATTATTATTATTATTATTATTATTATTATTATTATTATTATTATTATTATTATTATTATTATTATTATTATTATTATTATTATTATTATTATTATTATTATTATTATTATTATTATTATTATTATTATTATTATTATTATTATTATTATTATTATTATTATTATTAGTGCTTTTTTATTGATCAAAATCTTTAACCAAAGTTCATGATTTGCGTAAGTTACTTTTATACTGAGTGAATAATTGTTTTTGATTTTTTTAATTGATCATAATGAACTCGTTCTGCTCGCCTCAGGCAAAATTTCAGTTTACTCTTATACTC
Organism: Capitella teleta; assembly: GCA_000328365.1. NCBI lineage: Eukaryota > Metazoa > Annelida > Polychaeta > Capitellidae > Capitella > Capitella teleta. The sequence goes on from KB310543.1 coordinate 550,635, forward strand.
TTTATATGTATTTAGATCCTGTTCAAGTTTAGATTTTATATATTTACGGTATAGTTTATTTTTAGCTTTTACAGATGTTTTTAATGCACCAGTCAACCAAGGCTTTTTGTTTTTGTAAGTAGATTTAGTTTTTATAAGAGGAAAACATTCATCAAAACACTTTTTATACTGCGTGCAGATGATACTGGACATCATGGGAGCGCAAGAGGGTGCCGAGCGAGAGAGTGTACATGGGGAACAGACATGATATGACATGATGGGGTTTTACGGCTTCACCCAAATCATTCGGATAATACGGGCCCCAGAACAGAAGGCCCGGGACCGGGGTTTTTCCCTACTCATATCGATAAAACCCAAGGGTTCTTTATCCTGCATACCACCATATACAGTAGTACACAGCGCCCGGCCTTGTTACGCAGTTGGGAAGCACTGCAGAGACACCGAAGAATTACATTTATAACGAATTACAATTCTAAATTCAAAATCATAACGCCCGTGGCCTGATCGGGTCTCGAACCCGGGACCTCGACCCACACGGTCGGCATAGGATTGCAGTCAGCCGGTCAAACCGACTGAGCTATTCGGTGCCCCTAAAAGTGAGGAACAGAACTGAGCCTTGCGCTACACCTGTTGCTTAAAGTTTAGAACCGTTTGCGTTCTCCCAAAGTCTCCCTCTCCGCGGAATCGAAAGTACCTGTCAAGCAAATCAATAGATATGGAAATTAGCTCGTATTATAAACCAAATGGGACATCGGCCTATCTCCCCATTGTGATAAAATGGTCACAACGTCATAACCAATTATAAAATACACCTCTACCCGACATAAAGATCATACGATTGTGTGAGTAAAAATATAGAGAACAGATAAAACTGAGCCCAGATTTGCTAAACGATTATTAATTTGCGCAAAATTTGAGATTTTTTGATTCACCAAAACTGGAATCTGCAGTAATCGAGTCAGCGGATGGCGGTGTTGCCATGACAACGGGCGACACGTAATAATTAGGACTGCTTCTCACAAGCGATGTCAAGTCTGTGTCTATATACAAGCTAATCTCCATATCTATGCAAAGTCACGCACAAACAAAAGCAATAATATTATATATAATTGTGCCCCAAAAATAAATGCAATAAAATTCTATGAAAACTGTTCATGCCGATCTACAGAACCACAATTTGCAGGCCGGCATAACGCAAGACAGCTGGTAACTATTTCGCTATAAAGACTGAACCATACACAAACATCATAAATTACCACTTACACAAGTGCAAAAATTGCCTCGTGCGATTGGCCCAATCTAATGTGTTCGCGTGAGAAATGCAATTGTGATCAGCAGGTTTTAATTTCGTAATTCGATTTCCCTCTCATCTCCATCATTGCAGTATGGTTTACATGAATGTAATTGGATCGCATTTTAATCGATGACGTGTGTCACGCAACGCATATAAAAACAACACCTGCGTTGAAGGTGCCACCAGGTTCACGTGGAAGCATAAAAGTTGTAGCAAGGCGGCATGGTCTTAATACGTCGAATAGGTAACGTTTCACAGTGATCCCACTTAGTGCACAGGATTCGTTGATTAAAGTTAGTTTATTAACGGAAAACGTACAATAATGGAGACCACTCGTAAGTAGCTGCTCATGTCGGGAGGGTTGACGCACTCGTGGAAAAATTGGTCATGAGCGCAAAGTACCTCACGTTTTGATAATTGGTATTATGCATAATTACGTAGTTATCAGTATGGAAGGGAGTTAATCATCAAAATTAATATGCATCAGATGCAGTGTATTCCTTAGAATCTGGCGATCTTGGATTTTTATTATTATTATTATTTTATTATTATTTTCTTTTGTGGTGGGGGGATATACAATTATTACAAAATATGTGCATAATATATTGAACTGTTAGATTAGACAAACGCATGCTTCATATTGCTCTGTACCATGGCTGATCTCGATCGCCCGTGGATCCGTCCTGCAGGCGTCGTATAAAAAAGTTCAACAACTATTGACGTAATATATGATTAGAATTGATGTTTCGTGATGTGGACTTGGAAGGCTGTTGTGGAAAGTGATTTTTTTTATAAAGATAGGCTAGCTTTACATGACAGACCGTATGCCGCATATTTATATTATTATTATTATTATTATTATTATTATTATTATTATTATTATTATTATTATTATTATTATTATTATTATTATTATTATTATTATTATTATTATTATTATTTATAATATTATTATTATTTATGCGGAATTAGACAGGCCTACATATTACCCTGCAAATGAATGTGGGTTTTTTTTTTGTGTTCCAGGACATCGGATGAGTTCTCAAATGCTGCGATGGATGGTAGCTTTAGTTTGTTGCGTAACGTTTGCTTACGTCATCGTTGCCCCGCGGACACAAGAAGGCGAGGCAGCCTTTGCAGAGGACCCTCCTCCCGTTCAAATGATTCGCATCGACGAAGAACCCCAAGGAGAAGGAATCTCTACAGGAAAACTGAATCACCCGATGGCTTCGGCTTTGCTGCAATCTGCCTTAATAGAACAGAACAAAACCAATGAGATCACGATAAGGAACATGGAACATGAAAACAGGAACTGGACAATAGATCAACTATATCCACAGAATGGCATCCAGGTCATGAAGCAGGCAATACACGATATGAGAACCTGCAAGCATCCAGTGCCGCATTACGCAACCTTCAAAGCTGCCCTGGATGCCAACGCTTCACCCCAACACAAGGTCATTACCCTCGCGGCTGTGATCGACCACGGCTACCTCCCCATCGCAGAAAACATCTACATCACATCATTCAGACGACATTTCATGCAGAACTTTCTCTACGTATGCGTCGATTTCGAGGCGTGTGAAGCAGCCAGGTTGCAGTGCATGCCAGTATTCTTGTACATGAACGCTTCCCACAAGGACTCTGGTGACATGAACTCGCAATCGTTCAGGGAGAAAAGCATGCTGAAACTGCAGTTGGCTTACGAAGCCATGGCTGCCGGCTACACGGTGTTCTTGACAGACTTGGACGTCTTCTTCTTCAGGAACCCCCTGCCCAAACTGCTGGATCTTTGCCAAGAATCATGTGACCTGGTAGGACAGCGAGATGTAGGTCAGGTCATCAACACGGGGTTCATGCTCTTGCGCCCCACGAATACCACCATAAGGTTCTATCATGAGATGCTCACCAGTCCAAAGAGGGATGAGTTCATGCACGACCAGACCTTCTTCAATTATATGTTCCCCAATTTCAAATCCAGACACAGGTCAACCAAGGTCATTCTGCTGTCTGAGGAGGAGTTTCCCGAGGGGCGCAACTACTTCCGGAATGGACGTCGCTTTTTCTACGACTCAAATCCATGCGAAAAATGTTTTGAAGTCCACAACAACTGGATCGTAGGTACAAGGGCCAAGACGCTACGCTTCCAAGAGCATCTTATGTGGATGGTTGATGACGGCGGATACTATTCGAACCCTGATAGGAAATACCTCACCTATTACAACCCCGCGGTGCTCAAATCTCCCGATGACTATTTCGAATGGGAATCTGTCGCCTTACGTAACGCTGTGTTTCTGAGTGAACTAACGGGAAGAACACTCATTTTTCCTCGTTTCCATGCCAACGCATCTTTTGCTGCACCTATTTTTAGTATATTTAAAGTGAACTTGTTCACCATGTACTTCCATAATCACAGAGAGAGCTCCTTCTTGTTGAGCCCTCTCGTTCCTGATCAGGTGAAGAAATCTCTTTCGCCATGGCTCAAAGTCGATAAGGAATTCCACATTGGTGACAAAGGCTTGCTAAGTTTTCCTGATCCACAAAACGGCGAGGTGCTCCGGCTTGAGAAAGATGGCAGCTTACAAGAGTGGGTCAAAGAGTTTGATAAATACTCGGTCATCAGACTAGCTTCATTGTATGATCCTAGAGCACCTTTAAATATGACGTCATTGGAGGAGGTGCAACCTATGTTTGTGCAGAAGATGCGGCAAAATGCTATCGTGAAGAAATATTCAGATAACAATATAATATCATAATAATTGTTACTCTCAGTTATTCATTCAATTGTTTAGCTAGAATGCATGTAGGAGGACGAATACTTTGTAGAGACTAGAAATTTTCGCTGTAATCGTGGTCACGATCAACCGCGAATGTTAGATACCCGCGAATTGTTTCCGGCTGATCTTAAACTAAATTCATAATAATGACCTTACGCTTGACCGCGAATTGGTGCCGTAAATTATGTATATGTATCTCAAGTGAAAAGTTATTATAAGCTAGGCTGATTTAGTTATTTCTAAGTCAAATCTATCCTCCGACCTCTTTTGGATAAATGTTTAAATGTGCAGTATTTCCATTACTGCTTCCACGAGTGTTTGGTATACATTCATTAAGCCGATAACTTTGGAACAGGTACGTCGAAGATGGGCATGCTTGTGCCGTGCGTGTCCTGTGGTGGCCCAGCCTGAACTCAAAAGGTACAGTACACAGACTAAGGTTAAAGGATATTCCAATTTATTTGTAGTGGTCCAAATGAAAGGTGGTTGGAGGTGGAAAACCGAAGTGGTTGGAAGTGGGCAAAGGTGGTGACTGGGGAGAAGTGGGAAGGGATGTTGGCTTGATCGGGTTTATAAAGGGGCGACAGGGATATTATTCATTAAACGGGATCTCGTGGGTAAATCACATGCAAATTGGGAAAAGAACAAAATGTTGTTGAAAACAGGTTACTCTGAGGAGAACTTAAAGGGAGGGAGAACTGGTTAAAAATGGATTTTGAGTCGTTTTTTGATGCACCAAAAATGATTCCTATGCCTGGCCCACACAAGGAATATCATCCCTAACGATTTTGCGGGAGATATATTGCTAACTAGGCGTGACGTCAGGAGCTGTGATGAAACACCGAGTTCCCATCTTTTACAATGAGCCTCGTCATATCAGCGTGTCCTGCGACTAAACCCCTGGATATTTTTTATTTTCTTTTCGGAAATAGATAGAATAATCATTTTGCCACCAGTCAGGTGCGAAAAAAAAATATTTTTCGCTATTTTTCTTATTTTAACCAGCGATTTTCTAGGACACCTACCATGTTTCTCATCCTGAAATAGTAAAAAGGTCAGCCAGAGTGCACCACGCATGCGCTTTCGTTTCGTAAACAACAAAGATGTCCTTTTATGGCGAAGCTGATCTGCTTTGATTGGCTGAAATCGATAGCTTCACGAGGGGAACGGGACCAATCACGGCAAGCCTTCAGCTGACGTTTGCCTCCTATACTTTGTAATGGAAGCCATTCTCCCATAGGCCCAATGCTAACCCCGATATTCGAAATGCATTATTTCCTTACGCTTACATCCAGGCATGGTGTTTTTGGCACGGAATGCTATCAATTGGTGCTATGAGTCAAAAGAACATCACTTAA
>KB310544.1:9773-26803 GCA_000328365.1 Capitella teleta
TACCTTCATTTGGGCCCCCCCAAGTCTGGGAACGTTCCTACGCCTCTGGTCCTCACTTCAGAAGAATTGTACTTCTCCAAGCCGAATTATCAAGGATTTGTTCAACGGAGAATTACAAACCAGCAAAATAAAAGCAGGCGTGGACAAGATCTGAAAGCTTTTGCCATCCCCAGCGACAGCTGGGACCTTCTTGCAAATTACTGTAACAGAGGGAAGTCTGCGCTCCACTCAAACCGGGAAAAAAAAGCTGTGAAGCTAAAGTACTACTAGTAAATATGTGCTAGAAAAGACGCCGGAACAGGCACCTTGGTACCACCAGAAACACAACTTTATAACACGGCTTGACAGTCCGTAGAGAAATCGTTAAATCCTCGCTCTTACTTTTGTTTTCATTCACCGACAAAATTGTTCTTTTTACCTTCATCTCTCATCTTTCACACCAATATCCACCTCAGTCCTACGGCACTTAGCCACTGTCTGTACTGAATGGATTATTTTAACGGCACTTATTAGGGTTGCAATTGACGCCGATTTAGCCGCCAAGTCTGTCGTTTATGTTTCAAATTGAGTCAAGTCGAAACACTTCGACTGGGTCGACTTAAGTCGCCGATTTAAAAAACGCAAGTCGCCGCCAAAAATATTAAAATAAAAGAAAGAGGTACTGAATCACCAAGAATAACAAATAGAAAAATAATTCTTCTCTTCAAAGAGAAATAAATCTAATGTGCATTTGCAGATGCTCCGGGTGATGCTTCCATTCAGGGCTATATATTTGCTATGGCAGGAGATGACGTCACTCTCACGTGTTCAGTTGATGATCGTGGAAACCCACCGGGAACATACAAGTGGAAGAAACCAAACGGAGGAACTCAGGATGGGAAGAACCTGAATATCGAGAACTTGAACGTGGATGAAGATGAAGGGGAATACGAATGCTACGTGGAGAATGAAGTGGCTCAGGGAACATCAGCAACTCACGCACTCACTGTGAATAGTGAGTTGTCTTCTTGCTCTCGATTGCATGCAGTGTGAATACCTTGATTGTATTCCCTTTCAGGTGTGCCTGGTGTTGAACGGGATATTGATTCTGAGAAATCAGTCGTCAACACGGATGATTCATTCTCCGTGAGTTGTGCATTCAGAGCAAAGCCAGCTGCAAGTGTTGTATGGAAGAGAGAGGATGACTCCGCTCTGCCTTCTCACATATTCTTCACTTTAACCACTCAAGAGGCAGATGGGAAGTTCACGGTGGGATTTTATAATTCAGTCAACTTGTGTTATAAACATGGATTGTTCTATCCTGACAGATCACCACAAGTACTCTGACATGGTCAGGGACTGATGCAGATGCACGCAGAGGCAAAGGAGGCAAGATGTTTTGTAAGGCTGACAATGGGATCAGAGATGCAGTGAAATCAAACACCATGGATCTCATCATTCAGTGTAAGTATTATTAACTTAATAATTGCAAATAAAAAGACTCCTTCCAGATGCTCCATACGGACTGAGTATAACGCCAGGTTCTTCGTCAGTTGAACTGAACGAAGGAGATAATCTTCCAGACAGAGTGTGCTCAGCCAATTGCGAACCTTCGTGTTCATACACTTGGCATTTCAACAGTGAAGATGGAGGTGTTGTTGAGAACTCAGACACACTTTCCATGCAGAATGTCCAACGAGGGAAGCACGGTTCCTACTTCTGCAAAGCATCTAACGAAATACATCCTTCCGCTCATGACAACTTCGACCTGATTGTGAATTGTGAGTCAAACATTGAAGATTCTATATGTAACATTATAAATTAATAAATTTCAATATTTTGCTTGCCGAAAAAAAAAAAAAAAAAAAAAAAAAAAAAAAAACTCCTTTAAGGGTGCCACATGTGTAACTAACTCAATGTGGTGCTCTTAGGAAAAGCAGGTGTTTTGATTACCATTGAGGGATGCATTTTGATGTCACGAGGAAGTCATGGGTTAGTTTTTATCATTAATTCAGTTTCAATACTCCGATGTTGCACTGTACAATGACTTTCCAAGACTGAGCCAGAATGAGTGTCGTGTACTATCGATCTATATGACCAAAGATACTCCATTTATCGACAAATGAATTAACGGTTAAACACTGTCTCTTAAAGCATTGCATGGTGATGTTTTCATTGACTCCTGTTTGGAAAGTAGTGACTCCAAAACTTTGTCGGTAAATCGCTGATATTGCATGCTGGATTATGCAATCCGATTGGCTGTCTGTCTTACAGGAGTTGACTTTTCATTTGGAACTGCAATTTTTATTTAATATAAAATTTAAAGTTTTCAGAGTATGATTATTTCTAGCATATGCATCTTACAAAATCTCAATTTTTAAAATAATTATCAATGCTTATCAATTAATGCATCCAATTGCATAAAATAATTGATCATAATTTTGACTTTAGTTATATTTTCTCATGCCCATGCAATTTATTTGGATGTAATTTTGACTGTTATATAAGGTTTACTTTGATATTATTCAGTTCTGCATTCAGCATTACATACAAGTCCACTGAATATAGCACGCAACTCAACAGATTAGATGTAGAAATATATTAGATTGTTTCCATTCACTCGCATTGCTCTGCCCAGTCTTTCCTGAAGCTAAACAAAATTTTCCTTGATCACATCTATGATTTCTTGCCAATTATTATGATGCAATTCGCATTCAGATGGCCCAGAGATTCAGGAGTTCAAAACTACGCCACAAGATGGCAGCATCATAGAGTCAAACAGCACGACCTTCTCCTGCTCTGCAGACACCCGACCGGGGGCTACGATTCGTCTAACTGGACCACAGGGTTGGTCTGTGACAGTAGGAGATAAAACAGAATTGCAGTACACAATTCATGACATTGGGTGCATTTATTCTGGGACATACACATGCACAAGCAACAACAGGGAAACCGGAATTGAAGTGGACAAAACAATGGACATCCAAGTGAAATGTGAGAATAATTTGTTTTTCATATTCTACCTTTATTTGCTGGTTTCTACTATTTGAGCCTCGTAGATTTGCTATTTTTATAATCTGGTTATTCTACACTAACACAACTGGTTATAATAATAACTGGTTATAATGTAGATCTTATTATATTATTAACATAAAAATGTTCTAATTTTGTTCTTACATTTCAGGTTCTCCGAGTGTGCAGGTGATTTATCCAGAAGATAGAATCCACGGTGTGGCAGAGGGAGCCAGCGTCTTCTTCTTCGTTGAAGCCATCAGCCATCCAACTCCTGATTTCCAGTGGAAACGCACCTTCAACAACGGAACCACTGTCAACCTCCCAAGTGACGACTCTGGAAACAAATCCAATTTGACGATCACTAACATAAAAATGGAAGATTTCGGCAATTACACTGTTTCAGCTAACAACTACATTGGTCGATGGGAGGCTATCAAGTTCGAATTACGTGCATTAAGTAAGCCATTCAGGGCTGACGATGAGTCATTTTATCTGCTAGTTTAATGTAATCCAATTGAGCTCACTTTGGCGTCCACTTTGGATAAATTCTTGGCCCTCTGCTCTTCTTCACATGCATCAGCACACACAACACATATATACATTAAGCAGACGACACAAACATACTCCCACATGAACCTTGAGGCGGTACATAAATGGTACCATAAAACTCACTTCACTTAAATACGACAAAAACACAGCTTGTAATTTTTCAGTCAAAACCACCATCCATCTCCCACTCACTAAATAAAAACCGGAGCAAACACCAACAAAACTCAGAATTTCTTTGAATCGCCATGTTACACAACCCCTCATGGGAGAAAAGCCTCGCTAAAGTCAATATTTCTTGCCTTTATGCTCGAACCAGAACCGAACATGTTCTCTAGGCACCGCAAACCACTATTTCATATTTGAATCTTATCTCACAGCATCACTTTACGAGGTCCCACCCATAAGACACACACTGGCCTTATAATTCGGTCCAAAGAAAAGCCACACCATTGAATATACATCTTACAACTCACGCACTCTCTAAGAAAGAAACCCCGAAACCCAGAACTCATTCAATTTGAATCAATTAAACCAGAAACAATTATATAATAACACAAAACAATTATTTAAACACACAAAACACGGTCTGCCTAAAACCCTAAAATGACATGTTTGTCCTAAAAACTAAAAACACTATAAATAAAAATCAACATTTATTGACACTGATCAATTCCTTCATCCTTGTTTTTGTTTTGTTCTTCTTCTCTGAACCTGGGGGACCATGCAAGACGAGAATTGTTTATTTGCTCTATAGTATACGTTATACTGTTCTTACGTTCTGGTCACACAAATAAATTTAATTCATTTTGTTATCCAGACAAGCCCCACCCTCCCACTGATCTTTCCTCTGAAGCAACCGCCATTAGTCTCACTCTGTCTTGGACCCCTGGGTGGGACGGTGGACCCCCTCAAACCTTCACGATCACTTACTCAACTAGCCGAAATGAGAAAACTATCTCCGACATCCCTGATTCTCCAGACTCCACTCGAATTTTATACAAATTGACCTACGAAATATTCGCAGAAAAGTTGTATTCATTTGAAATATTTGCAACAAACAGCCAAGGATCAAGTGAAGTCGTCTTTTGGAATCCCATCACAACACCTGGTGAGTCTGACAATATCACTTACCACAAGTGCATCATCACAATTTCATATTATCTGGGTCAATCGCTTTTGCATTATGTACTGATGATTGTCTTAATATTTGCAGATTTTCCTTCCTTCAAAGTGAACAGCATAACCATCGAAGGAGACCAGGCTCTCATTAAATGGACATTGGATCAGGACTTGGTTGACAGAGTGCTGGTCAGGGCTGCAAGAAGAACAGAAAACGAGAACTTTGTTGAGACGAATGTGACTGACTTTGATCAGGATCCAGTAGTTGTTGGTCTGCCGTCTGCTTCCAGCTTCATCTTTGACTTCTATGTCTACAAGGGAGATGATCTGCTGCTCTCACAACCTCAAATCCAACGTAAGTAGCCATTTATTGCTTGATTCCTTGATTCAACGCATTTTACAGCTGATGTTGTTGACCCAACGAACCTGGGTCTGATCATTGGATTGGTTGTTGCAATTCTAGTTCTCATCGCACTTGGAGTCGTGGCGTTCTTCGTGATTCAGAAGTACAGGAAACCCAAAAGTACGCAGTGCACAGTGCACTTTTGTTCATTCGCTGTTCATTTATTTTTATGCATATTCAGAGCTTGATGACCTACAATTGGATCCAAGCCAGTGAGCCGTAACATTATCATTAAAATCAGATGCTGACTGCTCATCTTTCCAGGTCTCCAATACCAAATCAAGACCCAGTGGCACCCGGAGGAGCCTATGAGACAATTGACCCGCTGCCGGTCATCGACCCACCTCCCGAGTACGAGGAAATTCGATTGGGGGTAAAACAACTGCGAACACATAGGACCCAAATGATTCCGTTTTCAGGAGACCGAACCGTATTCTGTGATGATGAGGCCAATCGCAATCTCTGATTTGAATCTCGATGCTTCATCGAACGTCGACTCAATGTTCTGTCTACAGAAGGGAACACTCATCCGTAAAGGCCAGCCTCCCACAAACATCCTGATCATGCAATCAGAGACGAGTACTGCTTGCATCCACATTCAGGCTGAGTTGCATGATTAGTTTATTCTCAGACTCAACACAAGAACAATTCGCAGCCAAGTACTTGGAAATGCAGTTGGAAATTATGGAGAAATTGAGGAACATCTCAAACATCGAAATACCGCTTGGCTTTGTCCTTCAACAAAGTTTGTCAGAAACGTGTCGCCGAAAGTTCGATATAAACTCCACTTTTACAGGTTTTAGACAACCAGTCTTTAAACATCCAGCTTTTCTTCTCTCAGACCATCTCAAGAAAGAAAAAGTGATCTACGAGAACGTGACCCCAAAATCCCAACAAATATATCAAAATGCACAGACAGTGCAGCCGGATATGCTAAGCATCTTTATAGGAATATCCAATGGATTGGCTCAATTACATGAGGTATTTTTGTCCACCAGTATTCAGTATTCAGTGCACGTATTTTTATAGGTTGGGGCGTTGGTGTATGGGTTGAATACTGAGTCTGTGTTTATCCATGAAGAGAACGGACGTTTGATCGCAAAGCTGATCAGCTTCTCTGAGGCGTCGCTGGTCAGGCAAAGGGACAGACTGGATATTGAAATGGTCAGTGCACGATTACACTGGACAACGGTTAACAGAAGTGCTTACAGGGTGAAAGAGATGTGAGGAGACTTGCTCCGGAGACGATTGATTCATTGGAACACACCTGCAAATCGGATGTGTGGGTCATGGCAATCCTCTTCTGGGAATCCATCTCAGGTATGACGGCTGTGTGCTGATTCTGTTGCTATGGAATTGATCACAACAGGTTGTGAGCCATACAAAACATACGCCGACGACAGTGACGCTGAAGCTGCCATTGTGGGAGGCTCAAAGCTGGAAAAACCCATGCAATGTGCACCAAAAATGTGAGATTCAACTCTGCCTGAAGTTTATACATGTAGCAACTGTTGATTCTCAGACTGTTTGGACTTTTTATCCACTGCTTATAGTATATAAGCGATTGCACCAAATGACGCTGGTTGAATATTTTCAGGTATGACGTAATGATGAAATGTTGGATGTTGGATCCTCAGAACAGACCATCTGCCGTCAAAATTGCCAAGAAATTATCAAACATCAAGTCTCACAGATTTCCAGACATTTAATCGAGATTTTTGTGATGATTTTTACAATTATGAATAATGATTGAGATGTTCCCGGATTTTTCATAGCTTCCTTTTTGAACGAGTGAAGTGAGATGAAGGAAGCAAACAATTGAAAATTCGCAGTGAAGTTAGTTCTATTCTTTATGTTAATAGTTTATTTGATACACGTGTACAAGAGAAAAATGAATTAAAGTTCGTACAATATATATATCTCACGAAAAATTGCATAAACATAATTATATTACATATGCTCATTAATTAACATAATAATCAGCCTGAATAACGTACTTGATGCAGGGAAAAGTAGAGAAAACAACTAATCAGCGATTCATGAAACTGACACTTCCTGAATTTCGATGTACATGCAATTAAACATTCAATTGGCCATGCTAAATTAAAACTTCTCAAAGAGTGCAAGAGAAGACACTCAAACAAAATCTGCTACTTCTGGTGTAATATACAAGTGAAGGATTACCCCCTCCCCTAAAAAAGTACATGTCAACAATAAAAATGGTTAGGAAAAAGTCTCAAGGCAAGCTAAGAGAGAAATCGGTGGAATATTGACAGAATTGCACAAATGATAGAATGACACTCTCGGATAGTGCTGACAGCAGAAGAGATGAAAGAACAAATATTGGTTTGAAAAGTAACAACGATGATTGTCTAACTTTGTAAATGCATTAATTATATGACAAACACGCATGATAACACTGTTGATCGACATTAAAATGCTTCATAGAAAGATCGCATTATTTTGACAATGAAATGGAAAGTGGGTCAAGTAGCTGGTGCCGTGGTGGTGTAGGCCAAGGAAGCAGCTCAAGAGAGCAAGGAGGAGACAATGGTAAGCATAGGGAAGAGGAAGAGGTGCCTTTAGGTCTTCAGGGTGGACGGGGGCACAGAGCTATGTGCCGTCGTGGATTCTTGGTCTGAAACAATGTCATATCAGTTCAGTTGAATTAACCTTTATGTATATGTATTTACACAATTTTTTTTTAGATTCAGAAAGTAACAAATTACTATATATTCTACTATATTTGACCCCAAAAGAATTGACATCTGTGTACGTACTTATAGTTAACCAATTTGTGGTGTTTTCAACTGTTAACTGTCATGGTAGTTTTCGTTTCTTTTGCATCATGTAAAAATTTCAACTGCAGCATGCCTAAAATACATAATTGCATCACAATGTTGTGGATACAAAGGGTATTAACAATTACTCATTTCACTATACAGTGTACAATTAATATCCCGAATTACGTTTAATGCCCGATTGTGGCCGGGTTAGCGAGCCACCCTATATATAGCATCTATCATTTCAATAGATAATGTTGTATTCTTGGATGGATAACAGTCAGATTGCAACAAGTGGTTTATTCGTAGCATGGGAGTGACGTCATGTATAGAGGAAGAGTAATTATATTAATTATTCTAAGATAGTTATTCAGAGCGGATTGAAACTCTGATGATCATAATTAGACGGACCCGTAATCCACTTTTAGAAAAGATCTGTTCTAGAAAATTCCAATGAGTAAGGGAAGAAGCTACCGGTAGGTCACTTAATTAATTAATAATTAATTAATTTATAAACAAAACAAGAAATCAGTCAAAGCCTGAAGTATGGATTGTTTATGGAGAATTCCAAGGAGAAAAGCAAATAGTCAAGAGAAGAAAAACTTGTAAATGAAAAAAAAAAAAAAGTTGAGAAATATGCATAAATTGCCAAGTGTCGCCTAAAATGGGTTGAATACTGACAAATATACTGAAATATGTCATTTCCTTCCAACACTAGACAGTGCACGCTTTACTCTACTAAGGTAGATGTTGAAATTCACAAAAATCGAAATAATTATCAATTTATGCAATTAAATATGTTAATTACCACTGAGACCTTGAACTTTGATGTAATTAATTTAATGTTTTGGATTTAAAATAAATGAACAATTCATTTTGTATAGCGCAATATCCACGCAACTGCTCAAGCGCTGCCCATAAATCACGAATATTTATTTCACTGTTTATAAGGTCCCCGTTTCAAGTCCCGACCCAAAAGACTGTACTGTATGTAGTCAACTAGAGGATTTAGTAAGATGTTTAGCTAATAATATTCTGAGTTAGTTTCAATTCAACATCTTGCGTTACAACTGAGATATCAGCCTTAAAAACAATCGTAATTACTATTTTGCAAGATTACGCATGAACAGTGCATCCTAACACAGTAACAGTCCAATAATTTGTTGTGCATCTTGTGGCATGGAATCGTTTGGTGTAAATCACAAGGCCGTAGCTTACATAATGAATGAGCTAGGGCCCCGGCAATTTAAAACTTTGAAAAATCACTGTGACCTTGACCTTCGACTTGTGACGTCAAAATTTCAATGGGAGATGAAGAACCAAAATGTCCACGCTCCTCTGTAGATGCCATTCGCTCGAGTCGATAACAAGAAATATTGTGAGAAATCCAAAGAGAAACGATAATATCGATAATGCCTTTTACATCTTGTCACAATGAATCCACCGGATAGCGCAGTGGGTTAAACCGCTGATTACAATCCTATGCCGACCGTGGGGGTCGAGGTCCCGGGTTCGAGACCCGATCAGGCTACGGGCGTTATGATTGTGAATTACAATTGTAATTCTTCGGTGACTCTGCAGTGCTGCCCAACTGCGTAACAAGGCCGGGCGCTGTGTACTACTGTCTATGGTGGTATGCAGGATAAAGAACCCTTGGGATTTATCGATAAGAGTAGGGGGAAACCCCGGTCCCGGGCCTTCAGTTCTGGCGCCCGTATCACCCGAACGGGTTGGGTGGAGCCGTAAAACCCCAATCACTCACTCACTCACAATGAATCGATTTGTGTAAACTACAAAGCCATAGCTCAAATAATAATTGAGCTATACATTTGACCTTAAGTGACCTTACATTTGACCTTTGTCCTCAAAATTTCAATGGGAGATGGGGAACCAAAATGTCCATGCCCCTGTGTAGTTTTGTGTTATTTGCCCATTTATTCAAGTAGCTATTTATAGAATATTGTTCTTTTAATTCGATAATAATATTTTAGCTCACTCGACAGTGTACACGTATATCGATTCATAACAATAGATGAGTCATATCAAGATAAAAAAAAAAAACTGTAACAAGACTAGCTCATTCTGGTGCATTCTACAATATTCTAACTGCAATTACGTCTTCTGCGTGACAGTCAAGGGTGTAACCGTATAGACTAAAGGCCACAGTTTGTTTTTGCCTTACGAACAATTATGCAGTTTGTTATCTTATCGAATGATGGCAGGAATTGGACAATGTTTGTGTGTTGACAACATTCGATAACGTCATGACTTGCACGTCTGATCAGGCGGTCAAAAGTCAAAACGTTATGAAAAGTGTATCACAACATGTTTATCTTGATGTGGGCCTAATAGCGACATTTGCAATAGCTGATAGGGCCACTGAATGGCTCAATAGGTTAAACCGGCTGATTGCAATCCTATGCCGACCGTGGGGGTCGAGGTCCCGGGTTCGAGACCCGATCAAGCTACAGGAGTTATGATTGTGAATTCTAATTGTAATTCTTCGGTGACTCTGCAGTGCTGCCCAACTGCGTAAGAAGGCTGTCTATGGTGGTATGCAGGATAAAGAACCCTTCGGATTTATCGATAAGAGTAGGGGGAAACCAAAGTCCCGGGCCTTCTGTTCTGGCGCCCGTATCATCGATTGGTTTGGGTGGAGCCGTAAAACCCCATCACACGCACCTCACGCAACGCAATAGTTGATAGTGTGTCTCGGCTAGTTTTCCCTCCTGTGCACTATATCTGGTCAACGATGAGCTAGGTTTGCTATTGTCACAGATAGGAATGTACATGATCCGGCGTGCGAATATCATGCTTTCGCACAATAGATCCATTCCTGACCTTTGACCTGGCCTCTGGCAATCGTTCAACTTTGAACATAATATCCTGTCTTTATTTTGTCTCATGGACTGTTCTGGTTTGACGGATGGAATGACATACTGAGTGATCGATATACGTGCAACATCCTGCTTCCTGGATCCCAAACTAGGATCGAGGCTACCATTCTTAATTTTATATCATGATAGATGTGCATTCGCAAACTACCCAGTGACCTTCTTGACCAACTAACTACAAAGTTTAGCCTACATTTATCCAAAGTTTCAAACACACACACAAAAAAACCCTCCGCATATACCGATATAAGTACATGAATTGTATATGATATACTGCAGTACCCTGGCGATGTAGTCAGATAATATAACAGCTCGATCTATTTGCGCGCAGCATACCCCAACAGTTTTCTTATGTAATTATTATTCATAATTATACGTAACAATATGTATATGTAGACAATACATCGTGAGACTCGTGGCGAGTATATTTAGGTTTAGTGTATAAAGTCTTAATTGCATCAAGGAAGATTTAGATTTAAAGATTACGAAAATCTGAAGATACGTAGATTTGATCGAAATAATTACAAGCATATTTTATTATTTTTGAGCACGTGAATACGCAGATCTACGTAATGATGACATAAATGATTGTTCTTCCTCAATGGTGAAGAGGTGTGCGGGCACACATGCACACACACACACACACACGCACACAGATGCGACGCACAAGTGGTGAATTTCGCGAACGTTCGGGACACGTTCGTGTCACGAGCAGTGTTAAGCATAAAGAAAGTTCATGCAAGCTTAGGCGGGTGTACGATGATAGAACCCGATTATGAAAAACTACAAAGATTATTTGTCTTTTATTCCTTTCTGTGTGGTTATAATAACATACAGCAATTACAAAATATTATTATATGACATGAGGATACCAACTAGTCGTTTCATCCTGTAATGCAGAATATTTTGAGTGTGAACCTATAACACATACGCACTGTACGTAAACATGATGACTCCTGCGAAACATCGCTGACAACAGAGTCAGAAATACCAACCAATCAGATGTCCGAACGCCGATCACGTGACCCGCATAATTAGATATTCAGTGTGACGTCACTCGGCCTATATAAAGAGCCGCTCCTCGTTACGGAGGCAGAACACAAACAACTAGAGAAGCAACAGCATAGAAACCGAGAATTTTATTCATCGTCGATCTTTCAATCCCAAATCGTAAGTATTTTCACCCATCTCTTCCATTTCTGTGTACTTAATACGTGTTCCGAACCGTTTGAAAATAACCTTCCTAAACGCAGCTGAATATCCGTGGTCCAACGCGCTTTCACTCTTTGTTTATCTGAAATTTTCATAACATCAGACGCCATTTTGTGCAGACTGAATAATTATATCCGGTTTTCACTCGTTTGCTCAGACGTCTCTTTCTACCTATCTTACCTTGCGGTTTGAAAGCAACGTCATGTTTTGATGATTAAATACTATTGAATCAGAACTTCATCTTGAGAGGTAGATTTTTGGTGAATCACAATGTCATTGTTAATCACATGACCGTGAGGCCGTGACGTGGAAAACCCGCCCAGTGTACTCTTTGGCTTATGCATCACGTTTCAGCTGCCATTCTTTTGTGTATTGTGCTGATGGCGAGCCAAGATTTAAATATATCGTTGCAACGTCGGGAGTTGAATAATTGAAATAATGGATGATTATAATAAGTTCCTGATAAAACTAAGTTATTTGACTTATACTTATCAATGACCCTTGAATTTTGTCTTTTGACCTTTGTCCTCTGTACTAAAATTTTTTCTTGTTCTTCACAGATAATGCAGATCTTCGTGAAGACCCTCACCGGCAAGACAATCACCCTTGAGGTGGAGCCCTCAGACACCATTGAGAATGTGAAGGCCAAGATCCAGGACAAGGAAGGCATTCCCCCAGATCAGCAGAGATTGATCTTTGCCGGCAAGCAACTGGAAGATGGTCGCACCCTGAGCGACTACAACATCCAGAAGGAGTCCACCCTTCACTTGGTGCTGCGTCTGAGAGGAGGCATGCAGATCTTTGTCAAGACCCTCACTGGCAAGACCATTACCCTTGAGGTTGAGCCCTCAGACACCATTGAGAATGTCAAAGCTAAGATCCAGGACAAGGAAGGCATCCCCCCAGATCAGCAGAGATTGATCTTTGCTGGCAAGCAACTGGAAGATGGCCGCACCCTGAGTGACTACAACATCCAGAAAGAGTCCACCCTTCACTTGGTGCTGCGCTTGAGAGGAGGCATGCAGATCTTTGTCAAGACCCTCACTGGCAAGACCATTACCCTTGAGGTTGAGCCCTCAGACACCATTGAGAATGTGAAAGCCAAGATCCAGGACAAGGAAGGCATTCCCCCAGATCAGCAAAGATTGATCTTTGCTGGCAAGCAACTGGAAGATGGTCGCACCCTGAGCGACTACAACATCCAGAAAGAGTCCACCCTTCACTTGGTGCTGCGCTTGAGAGGAGGCATGCAGATCTTTGTCAAGACCCTCACTGGCAAGACCATTACCCTTGAGGTTGAGCCCTCGGACACCATTGAGAATGTGAAAGCCAAGATCCAGGACAAGGAAGGCATTCCCCCAGATCAGCAGAGATTGATCTTTGCTGGCAAGCAACTGGAAGATGGCCGCACCCTGAGCGACTACAACATCCAGAAGGAGTCCACCCTTCACTTGGTGCTGCGCTTGAGAGGAGGCATGCAGATCTTTGTCAAGACCCTCACTGGCAAGACCATTACCCTTGAGGTTGAGCCCTCAGACACCATTGAGAATGTCAAGGCCAAGATCCAGGACAAGGAAGGCATTCCCCCAGATCAGCAGAGATTGATCTTTGCTGGCAAGCAACTGGAAGATGGTCGCACCCTGAGCGACTACAACATCCAGAAGGAGTCCACCCTTCACTTGGTGCTGCGTCTGAGAGGAGGCATGCAGATCTTTGTCAAGACCCTCACTGGCAAGACCATTACCCTTGAGGTTGAGCCCTCAGACACCATTGAGAATGTGAAAGCCAAGATCCAGGACAAGGAAGGCATTCCCCCAGATCAGCAGAGATTGATCTTTGCTGGCAAGCAACTGGAAGATGGTCGCACCCTGAGTGACTACAACATCCAGAAGGAGTCCACCCTTCACTTGGTGCTGCGCTTGAGAGGAGGCATGCAGATCTTTGTCAAGACCCTCACTGGCAAGACCATTACCCTTGAGGTTGAGCCCTCGGACACCATTGAGAATGTGAAAGCCAAGATCCAGGACAAGGAAGGCATTCCCCCAGATCAGCAGAGATTGATCTTTGCTGGCAAGCAACTGGAAGATGGTCGCACCCTGAGTGACTACAACATCCAGAAGGAGTCCACCCTTCACTTGGTGCTGCGCTTGAGAGGAGGCATGCAGATCTTTGTCAAGACCCTCACTGGCAAGACCATTACCCTTGAGGTTGAGCCCTCCGACACCATTGAGAATGTGAAAGCCAAGATCCAGGACAAGGAAGGCATTCCCCCAGATCAGCAGAGA
This sequence comes from Capitella teleta, assembly GCA_000328365.1. Lineage (NCBI taxonomy): Eukaryota > Metazoa > Annelida > Polychaeta > Capitellidae > Capitella > Capitella teleta. Next base: position 24,013 of record KB310544.1, read on the forward strand.
TTGATCTTTGCTGGCAAGCAACTGGAAGATGGCCGCACCCTGAGTGACTACAACATCCAGAAAGAGTCCACCCTTCACTTGGTGCTGCGCTTGAGAGGAGGCATGCAGATCTTTGTCAAGACCCTCACTGGCAAGACCATTACCCTTGAGGTTGAGCCCTCCGACACCATTGAGAATGTGAAAGCCAAGATCCAGGACAAGGAAGGCATTCCCCCAGATCAGCAGAGATTGATCTTTGCTGGCAAGCAACTGGAAGATGGTCGCACCCTGAGTGACTACAACATCCAGAAGGAGTCCACCCTTCACTTGGTGCTGCGTTTGAGAGGCGGGCAGTGATCTGTGTAAATTTGACTGTTGGAAGTTATCAAAAGTTCATTTAGGAGATTTGCTTTCAAAATTGCGATTAATAAATTGTTCGAAAACATTATTTCACCTTTTTCCTTGTTTCAATATCAATTCAATTGGCCTAATGCAGTCGAGATTTTGTAGTGTTCTAGTCTGAAACAAAACCGAATGTTCACGCGTATGGATTATTCTTATTATATGCTATCTATATCTTATACAGTAGTGGAATATGGGTGGAACATTTTAATAGCCCTGATAAACTATCCTGATGTTTGAGTATTTGCTGAAGTGATTTCGTGAACAGACAAATCTTGTCCTAATTGTTTTAACTTGATCTGTGTGCGGCGCACGATGTGATTTCGACGGGAGCAATGCAAATCGTGAATTTGGTTGAACCGCATAATAGCACGTTTGGAATATATTATATTCTGGAGGCGTTTGTTCCATAAATTAATTATTAAAATCATGCCCAAAATAGGATACACCTAGTAAATAACGAAGGTTTACAGGAGTTCTTTTCTCGGATGAATCACGATTCTGCTTGTCAAATGCAGTTGGATGTCGTCGTGTTTGGAGAAAGCGAGGATAAAGGAATGCCCGCAACTGCATCCTGGAGTTCAACCGTGGAAGAACGGGAAGCGCAAGCACGCAGTATTGTCCATCTCACTATTTTATTTTTGTGCGTTCACATTTGCGGCTACATTTCCAAAGATTCACGAAGCAGAGCCCCAAGCGACGACGAAGGTCAGATCGCTTAGCGCAGAGCAGTTAACACGGTCGTCAATGACCATCAATGACAGACATAAATTTGACACTTTAAATAGATATAATTATCAAATGAGTGCAATGAGTGCAATAAATGATATGAAATGACGTCAACATCAACACTCAAAAAGTATTACATGTGTACATATATATAAATATGTCTGCGGTCTGCATTGCCAGGGCTATGACACTGAGCTAGCTCTGTCCCTTGATTACTGTGGTCCGGAAAACATGAGAAGCTTGGGGAGAAGGTGCGTGAGTTACTGAAGCATGGGCATCCGGGGTTCGGACTTGAAATGGAGCCGTCTCTGCCATATAAAAGAGCTCCGTAATCTGTATGGTTGTAGAAGGCTCTTTAAAACTGCTCACGTTGCATTCTCTTCAATCGTCCGGCGCATGCTTGGAAGAAATGGTCTTTCAGATCGTCATCAGTAGCCATCAACTGCCTCCTCGTCTCCCCGCGGGCCTAGAGCTGGCTTGGCACGGCAGACGCATTGTCTAACGAGCAGACGACGCCACAGCACCGGCCGGAGCGGGCAACTGAGTGTTACACAATGACCGCAGACGATGACCTGGACCGCTTACTCCCAAATGCCCGCGCTGGCTCATATCCAGAGCAGGTTCCTCTGCACCACGATCTGTTTCAAGGCTGAAAAGAAAGATAAGAGGAATTACAACGCAATATAAACATTGTTGTTGACTAGATAATAACGTTATGATTGTGTATAACGTTATGATTACTGACTGTGATCTTCAGCAATCATATAATATTAATTATTGTTGCCGAGTCTTCACTGGAAGCGTAGTAATCGAGAATTACAGAGTGAAAAGAAAGATCGAAATTTTGGCGCGAAATTGCAGACGATCTTAATATGGAAAACGAAAGTAATGTCGATTTTCGCACGCACGCACGCACGCACGCACGCACGCACGCACATAATTATGTGAACGGCGCATTATCAAGCAGACGATCAAGTTTCGCGCCGTTTTATTCGAGGCATGTCATGGCGTCAGAAGCAAAGCATCTAAAATCTAAATCCAGCGGTATCCTAGCCGAAACTGTTCGGTCTCATTGACTCCCTTGGCGAAACCTCAAAATGGCCAGTACTCCGGATCTAGATTTCAAATTAGGATTCTAGTTTGAAAAGGAATATAAATCAAAATTACGATTAATTTCACCTTTAACAAAGCTTTTCATACAATGTATTATTTACGAGAATTATGTGACATCAATCATCTACTCTTTTTCCGCATGATGATGCAAGGATACGAAGAATTAAATGCTGACTTTCTTTGGCGTTTTTTTTCATTTCTTAAGGTTCCAATCTGTTATGTAGCTGCATGCCCCATTATACACAAAGTGTGAAAAGTCGTGTTCTCATTCATTGGTGCTGAATATCTCATATTTGTCATGGTGCCATAATTTAAATTATAAATCATGCACGTTTCACATCAGAATCCTCAAATTTTCTTTTGTTGTCGTTGCATGGTTACCAGCGGAGTTTTCTTTTCGTGCTTCTACATGTCATTCCACATTCCAGGTTACATTAAAATTTTCACGCAGTAAATCCGCCAAATATAACAGCGTCCATGCTGTAGCCTGCAATTTCGCAAAAGGCCACAGCAACCGATCCGGGTTTTAAATTTACGGCTGAACTCTTTTTCACATCATCAACGTCCT
>KB310544.1:39890-96195 GCA_000328365.1 Capitella teleta
TGATGTTAAGTAGGAATTAGCTTCATTTTTGGTTTCTGCAGAAAAGATAAAATCATTTTTTTTCCCCCAATCACTTTGCGTCCAGTGAGCCCACCATGCATCCTAAACCAGATAAGATAAGATAAGAGCTCTCCTTGCTCAAAATGCACAGGTAGAAATTAAAACTCAAGACTTCGGCCTTAAAACACGGAGCAAAAACAGAGAGAGCAATTATTCAGATAAAAATCCTTTCATTTTTATCAATTGCTGAACTTCTTGGAAACTGAGAAAGGAAAACACAGAAGTGAGCAGCGTTTGCCATCTGCGAGGAATTTTGATCTTCAACAACTGACTCAGACTGAGAGAAATAAATGACTAATGACGACGATGAGCTCCTGTTGCATGGCGAACAGTGTTGTTATCAGCATGGACATCTAGCTTCAATGCCTCCATCTATTGATTCCTTCAATGGGATTGAGGAGCAATGAACCATGTTGCAAATGTCCTGTCGGTCTTACTTCTTAATTTTCTAAATTCAATAACAGCATTTCTAAAACGAAACGGGCAAAAACCACAATTATGATCATTATTTTAAAATGAATCAAACAGTAGCAATCGTAATTGAACTAATAAAAGCTGTATCAATGATTGATTATTCAGTGGGGCCTGGAAGTAAGATCATTACCTTAACTTCATTAAGTGAGTGGCAGGTATGGCTGTCACTTGGCCTTGAATGAATGAAGACCCTTTTGCAGGCCTCGAAATAAGACTCAACTACTCGCCAGTGGCGAGTAAAAATTTAGCTCTCCAAATGAAATGCAAAGGGCAGATTCTTTGGTCAACCCCAAGCAATAGAATTTTGCTCAATCCTCAAGTTAAAAACTAAACCCTGTGAGTCCATGCAGGCACCTAACATCATGCGGGCAAGTTTGATTAGCCAGATCAGGCGAGTTAATTGTGACGCCGCAGTTGTAACTGCATTCACATCTTTTCAAATTAAGTCGCGTCTTAGGTATAGTATGTTATACTGGTAATTAGCAGTTTACATGTAGTAGCAGCAATTGATGATTTCATGAATTGTCGTTTCCATCATCCACTCAATGACACGACATTTGGAATCAGGTTCTTCGGCAATCCGTTCGAGTGAAACGGGCGCCAGAACCAAAGCCCCGGGACGGGGGTTTCCCCTTCTCTTAACGATAAATCCCAAGGGCTCTTCACCCTGCATACCCCCATATACAGTAGTACACAGCGCCAGGTCTTGTTACGCAGTTGGGCAGCACTGCAGAATTAAATACCAAAGAATTTTACAAATAACGCATCACATTTATAATTCACAATCATAACACTCGTCGTCCAAGTCAGCACAGATTTGCAGTCAGGAGCTACTTGGGGGCCCTAAGCGAGCTAGTCGGTGAATAATTAATAATTATGATTATGAATATCAGTAACTTGGTAAGTGACAAACCAGCTAACAGTACAGTAGCACTACACTGATTTAATAAATTTAATGGTCAGAAACTTAATTTTAATCAATTATTAAGGAGCATAGATGGAAATCTTGAACGGGCGATGAATAACCATACAGTCTGTTTATTTCCGCATACCCTATGCTTCAGTGCTTGCAATATCAAATGATTCAGATGACATGTTTAACATGCTTATGTCTGACATAAAAACGCCGACTCGCGGCAAATCCTACCTGAAATGTCACCGACAGAGGTTCAGAATCATCCAGAAATCGAATAGTACACGAGTAATGGATGTCTTCGTAGTTTTTGTTGGGTTTCTTCCCAAACTTATTCCGCAACATGATGGTAAAAAGCGATTAAATCTCCAATCTCATTTCATTCGATTGACAGCAGACACAATATGGACGTCACAGGCATAGCCTCCAGCCGAACAACAGACTCATGTTAGCGCAAATTATATCATATAAAGATAAATTAGTAAACAAAATAATATTTAAATATACTATTTAAGAGATTTTATATATATTCAAATTATTTTATTGTGTTTTTATTGGCCTAACAATTACAGAATTCGAGAGTAAATCATAAGGTGAGCGATGACATCATCTCGTCTGCTCGGCGATTGTGAAGTATTCGACGATTATGAACTTTCGTTGGTGTGACATAATTATTTCAATAAAGCTTGTGGTTTATCACACAAGAACTGTGTTACATGTTGACCTGCTCGATTTTCAAGGGATGTAATTGTTCTGTGAGGTCATAGTCGAGGGCTGGAATTCATAAGTGCGTTATGATTATTGAAATGAGCATTCGTAAATCGCAATGAACAATTCTATAATAATGACAATAATTTATTATGAGTACAATCAGTGACGTAAGAACAGGTGAGGGGTGGGATTGAGTATCTTTGAGCCTCCCCCCCCCCACTAAAGAGAGAAAAAAAAATTAGAATAAAATATAAATTTCCGATGGATAAAAAGAAATCCCAGAACTCATTTCAAGGAATAAATAATGTTCTGATTAGGCACATGTAGACCTACACAATTGTTTTATATTTTAATATTATAGTACTGTAGTTTAAAATATAAAAAGTCCGAAATTCGGCGGGAAAAAGACGAGAACGGCATCTTTGTTTTAACACGTATAATAATATTATTTCGAAATGAATATCTTAAAGCATCGATTACAAAATTTACGTTTAGTCTATCGATTATTATAATCAAAGTTATAAATAGTATTAGGTTAATCCGCATCAATGAAACAATCAGCGATAACAAATAAACATTGCTGCCAAGAACGAACATGCATTTTGTTAATTCACCTTCTTTCAGTTAGCCGAAAAGTCAACTGAACATTTGTTTGTACTCACCGTGATGCCGGCCGGCGCGGTGCGAGTACTTCATTCCTTCTGTATTATTATTCTATTATTTCACCATTATTCTTTAAATAAATTCGTTAAATAAACCCCATAACATATGTGTTGTTGTTCGCATCGCTATTTGTTCACATATCTTAATTGTTTTTTTTTTTTTTTTAGTTCTTCGTTGCTGCACCCCCCCCTTTAATGATTACCTATATTCCCCGGCGTATACTAGTAATTGTCACGACGAGGCCTGCAAACAATGACGTAATTTGGTGTTTGTCCTGCTGGTTTTCAATTGGGAATCATAACGCACTCTGGTACCTCAGAAGTGCGTTATGATTTCACCTCAATCGTCTGAAGTTACAATTATCATATTTTCTTCATTTTTTACTATATTTTTTCTTAGTTTGCAGATATTACTATTATATGCTTTAATGTATTTTTCGGAATAATTTATGTGGTTTTCTGTTTACATTTCTTGTTCTATATCATTACACATTTTTTTTTATACACACCTTTACAATTATGAAATATTTTCATTGTTTCTTGCAATCAGTTTATTTTTCTACATTATTATCTTAAAAGATATTATAAGAACATTATGTGTGTACTCTATCCATACCTTTCGGCAACATTTATCTGTGTATTATTTTGATAGATGTGCTTATTATGTGCTTTATTTTATTATGTGCTTTATTTTATTATGTGCTTTATTTTATTATGTGCTTTATTTTATTATGTGCTTTATTTTATTATGTGATTATTTTGATTTGAAGGCATTTCGACAGAAAGCACAACTCACTCAAGTGCAAAAAAAAGAAGACTGGGAAATGTGAATGCAGATATGCCAAAGGTACGCCAACACATTCACAAATCTACACATTTTCTTAAAAAAAAAAAAAAAAAAAAAAAAAAAATGACCCCCTCAACCAATTATAAATAGTTGTTTTTCTTTTGCACATAAGTATATGTATTTCGATATTTATAAGTCAATTGAACAAATTGTGAAATTATTAACCATTACACTTAATTCAAGAGGACCTCTGATCGTTTTGTTGAACTAGTAACGGATGATAGAGGATGCATCCCAAAAGACAAATACGCCTTTTGACTGACATTATTAGACAATACGCTTGCTGTGGGCTAATTCCTAGATGCATCGAATTTGAGAGGTTTAAAATTTCGCTTTCTTCTCGTGTTCGATTCGCATTCATCTCGTTTCAAGTTATTCTGCCATCGCAGGAAATTTGTATTTTAATTTGTATTGAATATCACTCATAGTTGACCAATTGTGTCAAAATTTTTCTCTCGTCACTCAGAAAGGCTCATAGAATCGATCTAAAAAGGTTCCTAAATGATCAGAGGTCCTCTTTATTGCTGTTTCAATGTCTTAATATAAATATTGCAATTATCGATGTGACAGTCTGACTAATAATATAATTCTTTTCTGTTGGGAAATGTAATAACTTTATTTCTTCAAAGCAAAAATCACATAAAATAATGTTTCAGATGCATATAATAATTATCTACACGTACAAAAAAAGAAGAAAGAAAGGCCCAAAAACAAGATAAAACAATTACAAACATAAAACATGGAATAAAGTTTAGCAAGCAATGCTTTGAAGTAGGCTGAGGCTTCACTATGGCTAATTTTAAACATTAGGACACACAGTTGTAATCCGTTGTTCCACCGGTAGCCAGTGTACTTCTCTGAATCTCTGAGGATTAGAGTTGTGTTCTTTCATCGCGGCACTCTCGCGACTATCCGTGCAGCTGCGTTTTGGGACAATTGCCGGCTTTTCATTCGACAGGCGTGTTGCATTGCTAAGAGCGAATTGCCGGAGTCCAGCCGAGAAGTGAAATGTGTATGCACTGCAGTTCGCGTGGCCTTCTTCGTGATGTATCGCCTTACACTGACCATGACGTGGCTGCACGTAATGACGTCACGCAATACACAATAACTTTGCTCTTTAGTTCACATATTTCTTTACTATGAATTTCGATTCGAACTTTTTCACATTTCATTAATTCACGTAGAATGTGCTCAGAAAATAGAACACATATTATTCAAAGAGCAAAGCCACTTATAATAACCCATCAAAACGATGAAGAAAAGAAATAAAAATAAAATAAAATATATAAGGTGTAATTTGGGTAGTCAAACGATCAAAGAGTGGCTTCAGAAAACTGAATTATTGTGAGCATCAAAGGTTTAATGCTAATTAATGATCAGACACCTTGCATATACAAATAATTATAAATTTATCATCTCTTCTTGATACCTGGCTAGAGAACATCGAACGGAAACTCATTGCATCGCACAAACGACAGATTAATTAACACAATAAAAACTGCCATGTGATGCAATTCCATAATTGTATTGCATAATATTTCAATCACTATCATTATATGAGGTTTGAGCCTTTGCGAGCTTACATCAACTTGCTTGGATGAGAAGTCTGTCTGTTCTCTTTGTTTTATTTGTGTCACAACAATGCATGATTTAGTTGTTTTGCGACGTCATTTTTTTTTTCGTCATTTTGGCTTATAGTTCTCGCTTTTTCTTGTCTTATTTTTCTTGCTTTTTCTTTTCTTGTTCTTGTTTTTTCTTTTCTTCTTTTTCTTTCTTTTTCTGTTCTCGTTTCAGTTGCCTCTTCGTCTTTTTTGGTTCCTTGGGAACAGGGATCTCCAAGTAGACCTGATCATGTCGGACGTATTCTCGGCGGTTCGGAGTGAACTCGACATACTCCTCTTCCGGTAGCTGGTAGAACCCTCGCCCAGGGTGATGTTGGTGCATTTCATGCGGCCACCGAACTACAACCGTGTCATTGTCATCCAGTTGTACCTGGTACTGCCGGTGCGTCCGGCATGGCGCGCCGCGGCCCTTGCGGTACCACTGGGGACCAATCTTAGGCTCAGTTACGTTCAGTTTCTGGTTCTTCCGGATATAGAAAAAGACGATCACTCCCACGACGAAAACCACACTGGCGCCCAAGAACGCTGCACCGGCCATGGCCAAGTCTGCCAGCTCTGGGTTAGACTTTCGCGCACGTTCGAATTTGGTCATGAGATCCTCCTCAAACTGCTTGATGACAGGCTCACTGGCCGGTTTCGGCAGTTCACAGAAGCTGCCGTGGTAGGGTCGATGGCAGACACACTCGATCCCAGCCGCCTCCTGCACGCAGTCACCTCCATTCTGACACGGATTGGAGCCACAACCACTGGCGACTTTCTCGCACAGCGTTCCGAAGAAAGAAATCTTGCACTCACATTGAAAGCCTTTGTTTGTATCTGGACGATCGATGCAACGGCCCTCGTTCTCGCAAGTTATCTGATCGCATTTGGCCAAATTGACGCTTGGGTTCTGCAGGCTGACCATGTCGACAATGGCGTCGTCGAATTAGTTCTTGATGCAAAGAGTTTTAATTGTGTGCACCGTTTGGACTAAAATCCTTCTGAATTGAAGGTAAAGCTAAAGCATGCATGGCTATGGTTGCCAGGCAACGCATGATACATCCGCTTTTATTATTTTATTATTATGGTAATGTTCAGCATTTGCATTTACGCTTCTTTACACGAAAATTGTTCACAAGTCGGAGAATATAATAATAATAATAATAATAAAAAAGTGAAAACTGACGGACATCTCATAAAATTTAATACAAGTCCATAAATTTTGAGAACAAATTACACGACATTACGTTCCAATTAGATTCGTGACATAATCGATAATCATAATTACAACTCAAACATTTAACTCACAATTATTGACTAAAGTTGGTCTTCATGTTATTTTTATGATCAAATTAATTATCAATGCATATCTTTTGATTTGACTATTGGATCAGATCAGACTTACAATATGTTAATCGCATGTAAACTTGTTAACTTTATCCGAGTGAGTCTCACGTACAGACGGATATACGTATTATCCAGGTAATTGGTCCCAGTAAACACTTCTCTTGAATGCGGATGAATGCACAGATTTCCTGAATGAAGTGCACGCAAAAGAGTTTTAAGATTATCAGTGGATATCTACTAGGGATGAAATTGATGTCCGTATCATGCGTCACATTTGCAGTTTTATTTATTTTGAAATGAACTAAATGGGCGGAAAGAAGGTTGTGAAAGTCAAACTAAACTGATGCATAACAAGATCCTATCATAACAAATTACGTAATTTGTCTATGGTTCTAATCTGTCTGTTTTCATGAAGTTTGACTTTGATGCTGCTATCAAACAAAGCGTTAAATATTGTTATACAATTGTGCATTGTTGTAATAACGAAAATTATCACGTTTCGCCAGAAGTATGGTACATTTTTTTTTCGGTCGGCTCAAGGAACGCAGGAAGGTAGGTCTATTGATTGATGGAAACATTCAGAGTGACAATTATATACAATACAATGCGAGGCACACCCCAAAAGGCAGAAGCCTATACAGGTGGGGTGCCCAATCCACAACAATGACAATAAAATCGGAAAAGGGAAAAAAGGAAAGAGCACATTAAGAGATAGAGAGAGGGGAGGGAGGAACAAACATAACAGAAAAACACCCAATACTTTTGTAAGAAAACAATCGTAGGAAAGGTGAGATTGAATGAAAAGTGAGGTTTTATGTAGCACTATGTATAATGCCGATGGCGTCTGGAAAAAGACAATACAGGATTGGATTTCAGATATTGAGTTCAATCTGATCGCTAAGATATGAAACAAGGACGCTGTTACGTTCGTGGGTGCCACACCTATCAGCCTAGGTTTGATCTCGCTTTGAAACAGTCCGTTTTGATGGAAACGGAGATCTGTACACTACATACTTGCAAAATTAGCGACGCGCCTCAAAGCGCGTGCATTCGTCGTTCGGTTTGGAGCATCAGAGGCCGCGAACAAACATGCGTACACACAATCCCCAGATCCCCCACTTCGAATCAAGAGAAATCTTTAAAATTAACAAGCATACATATTATTACATCACTCTAAATGTTTAGAACTCGGTAAACAAGAAACAACAAGTGATTTATACCACAGAGGGTCTTCTCGTTTCAATGATAACCTACCTCCTCTTTATGATCTTGGGAGTCTTCGATGCAAATTTCGGTGAGTATTGTTTTATAGGATATACAGATTGCATTTAATAATCAAACGCTATTTTAAAGAAAAAATAAAGAAAGATATACAATAATATTCGATACCGTTTAAAGCGATGAGGACTCATCCCGTTTATTTCGGCTCAGAGAAGCAGAGGCTGCAACCAAACAGGCGTGCACAATGGCACTATCAGCAAATCTGCAACTTCAAATCAAACCCTTTCTTTTATACTCTGTATTAGTATGTAGAAAATATCCACAAATTCTTTCATGAGAACAAAATAAGCCACAAAAGTTACTTACCGCAGAGGGTCTTCGCATAAATGTTATTATTTGAACTGCCCTCTGCATGTTCATTCGAGACCATGGTGTAAAACTTTATTTTTTTTTTTATGTAAACAATCTTCAACACATCTTATCTTCGAATTAATAGTGAATACACGTAATTGAATCAAATTGAACATCATTTAATAATTCTAAAATATGATAAGGGGCATCTCGAAAGCCCGCCAAAAAATCCTTCGGCGAAGAGGCATTGCTATTGTAAACAAGGTTGTGAACAAGATCACGAATGAAAATTAGGCTATTTACGACGCGGTGTCATAATTTTGTAATTATCAAATTATTTGAAGAAAATAACTAAAATAAAAGGCATAATTGTCAAGGTAAAAGACTACTCCAACTATAAACGATAATTATTTTGAGATATAGCGCGCCTTTTCAAAGAAAATGACATTTTTGTAACACTTTGCGCAAAGTTGAAAAATCCCCTTTACTTGTAAATATACTTTTGAAACCGACTGTATATTGATCAAGTGGAACTGCGTGCAAGTGAAATGGCATCGCAACAACGATCAAAGAGTGGCGCCACCAACGGAGTATAAAAGAAACAACAAATTATTAACAAGCATTCTGTGTAAGGCCACGTGAAGGACAGGTGGGTAGTTCGTTAGTTCGTCCACTGGGCGTTGCCACCGAGATTTTAATTAAAAGGCATTAAGCTACTTTTATAATCATAACGTCAAATCAGCAAATGTGTTATGAAATTGCATTTTGATATCTTATCATTTGGTGAATGGCGAGAGAAATATATTTGTTTATTCATACGCGTTCATTATGCACGGATTATGCACTCAAATACACAAAGCTGATTGGCTGGCAGACTCACTGAGTGGTATATTTATGCTTTAATTCATTCACTGCGTGGATTTACGTACGTATACCTGCAATATTAATCTTGTATTTCAGGTAGCATCAGCGAAAAGCGGTGATTTATTTCGTTTGCAGACGATTTATGCCGACATGGACACCCTGGCCGACTTTTTATGCAACGCGGCACTCTTAACACCTCCTGTGTTGATTGCCTCTTTGATTAAATGGCGAAAGATCGCGAGAAATTGCGTCATTCATAATAAATGCGTACACTGCTTGGCCACATTGACCATGATGACATGCTGGTAAGAAACATAATTTGGTTTGAACTTCAGGAGAACAACCTAGTTAAGTAGGCCAACTTATGCATATGGAATAGAGCAGCGTGGTCCTAAATGTTTCAATTATTGCAGCAGTTTGATCGTCGGTGAAACATTCAACGGTTGTTGCCACGAATGTTCAACGTGATGACGTCATAAATGTGACATCGAAGAACGCAGAGATCAAGAGGCGACCAGTGGCGCCGCTCACGTAGCGAGAGTCACCGGAACTAGAATTTCTTCTCTTGTATCAGCATTTCGCTGTAATTGTATCTGAGGTGAACTGTCGAAGCAATCGTGATTATCCACAGAAAATAACGAAATTGTGGTGAGATCGGCCGAAAATTCACCACCGTATGCAACTGATAATTTATCCCTCCTAATTCCTCCTCATATATTTGGATTAAGCGCACACTAAGCATTAAATAAATAAATAGATAAATAAATAGATAAATAAATAAATAAATAAATAAATAAATAAATAAATAAATAAATAAATAAATAAATAAATAAATAAATAAATAAATAAATAAATAAATAAATAAATAAATAAATAAATAAATAAATAAATTAATTAATTAATTCAACATTCGTTTAATCACATATTCAACGGAGTTGGCTTTCTTTGTTTCATCTTCTGTGTTGTCACCCGTCATGTCATGTCATGTCATGTCATGTCAATTACATGACGTCATTCAAAGGATTTCTTGCCGTTCATTGTGAATGACACGAAGACCTCTTCTCTTGTGTTGCTCATAGATTGCAGGAGAACAGATAATATGATAAACTCCTCTAATTCGTAATACGTGTATTCTACTAATTACTTAACGCACGAAACACAATAAATTAATGAATTTAAAAGATAGAGTAACTCACACCTCCATGAACTTGCGATGTTAAACTGAGTTAATAATTATGATCCATGAGTTGATATCAGATTTTCCGAACGACTTTTACTTGAGCCATTTGTCAAAGGATCGAATATGCACGACTGTTTAATCAAATGCAGCACTATAACTTCCAAGATTATTGATCCAAATAATTAATCATTCGATGAGTGAAAATAAGAATCCTGCCTGTGCTGAACAATAAACAGAACAAAAGAAATTGACCTATAAAATGAAGTTATCTTTTTTTTTTATACTGAGTTTTCAGTGAAAGGTCAAATTGGCAAAACTCAGTTCGCAGTGTGTTCCAATTCTCTGACGATGCACGTTGGAGACAAAGTATAAGTTAACAATATGCTTGTGATTAAGAGGTGATCAAAATGTTAACTCAATTATAATTTGAACACGGAAACCCCCAATGAACCAAGGATGCTCATTTCATTTGCAGATTAAACATCAACGATTGAGCGAATCAATCGAGAATATAGCGAAATGGCATATGAAATGGAAATGACTTAAATCTGCTGCAAATAAGCGTATTGCTCGGCGTACAGGAGAAGCAACCACTCCCGAAGCATCAACAGCCACGCCCTCCGTGTCTTGTTGTTTAGGGTTATTGTGGTGGCGGTGGATAAGAGATACAACGCTGTTGCCTAGGAAACCACGGATGCACACCAGGTAATCCTCTAATGAACCACGTGAGTCCACGCAACGCACGTGAGTGGCACACTGCATGGCTATTGTCAAGTGGACTATGTTCCAAACTGACTGCCTGACAGATCTAAGCTCAGTGAGCCGTGAAATAGACGCCTCGAGCGTTCTTATTGATACGCCGTGAGTTCGATTTGTACCCAACGTCCGCTCCGTTTCCACTCGCAGACCTGGCATCGCGTCGATCAGCGCAGCAGTGGTAGTCGAGAGGGCAAGCGGCTTTCAGCAACAGCGTCGCCATTCAGTGAAGCGGATCTGTTGAGGTAGGCGCGTATGAGTGCTGATCATTATAGTGTACATCTCACCGACAGCGTCATAATCACCACTGACTTCGTTGCTAGCAGGTTAAACGCCGTCGTATAGAGAAGTGTTTGTGTGGCAACAGTGGCAGGCAAGTCTGAACTGGCCTCCACTCCAATCCCCCCTCTCTGCAGGATTTCTTTCCTGTAGTCTGCCATTATTGGACACTGTGTCCTTCTTCATTCAGTAACCTAATTTCAATTGTTCTCAGGTTTTACGCATTGGATATTCTGTTGAGCGGATATTGCATCTGAGACATGGGTGATCGTGCTGTTTGTTCAGAGTACAACCAGATTTGCTGAGGAAGATGAGGTTCGATGGAGGACTCAACGAACGAACATCCTCCTCCGCTGAAGACTTCAACGACGACGCCACCAGGCGTCACGATCAACGATGGTGACGCTATCGACGTCATTCAGGATGGTGCTAACTTCCTTGACGATGACTTGTCGTCGGATGAAGACGACACGTATGGCAATGATGATGATGATGATGATGAAGAGGAGAGTATATACAGACCTTATAACAAATTGTGTTACGAGAGACAAGTACTGGCTGTTGAAGAAGAAAAACGCAAACTCGAGGCGCAGAAAAACCGCATTCAGGAAGGTCGCTTGGTCGACGGTGAACTCATCTTTGATGACAATGAAGGTGACGAGGAAGAAAAGATCGAAAAGGATCCAGGCCTCGTTGATGGCAACGAACTTCCCGAGAGCTTCGGCTCCCCTCCCAAAGATCTCATCAACAAACCCATGGATGAAATCGACTCTCATCGAATCGAAACTGTGAGTGCTTTAATTATAATTATATTAATTTAATTAATTAATTTAATTATATGTATATTGCACACCAAACACGCTTTCGCAGACGTTTACTTGACTTACATAATATCGAACGTGTTATAGATATTAGAACCTAGAAACCACTGAGTTTTGAGAAAGCTGTTCATTAATCCTCTCACTCCGCGTGGATAGCATTCTGGCGATCTTGCCAATATCATAATC
This sequence comes from Capitella teleta, assembly GCA_000328365.1. Lineage (NCBI taxonomy): Eukaryota > Metazoa > Annelida > Polychaeta > Capitellidae > Capitella > Capitella teleta. Next base: position 52,164 of record KB310544.1, read on the forward strand.
TCTGTTCTCTTCTCAGTTCTATTATCATTTTCGTTTCTATTAATTCCAGTTTACCAAATACCATAAGCGCTCGCTTTCGCAAGGAAAATTGATTAGTATTCCATTGATTTATTCCAATACCTGGTAACAATAAAATACACCGTGGTGATCCTAGCAATGTTAACATACGACTGATTTAGTTTGTAGTTCAAATAAAAGGGAACTTGGATGGTTGATATGTTTGACCTCAAAACCACGTTTAATTGCACCGCATTGTACCAACGATTATGTCGGCATGATTGTCTTTAAATACACCTCTCGATTATTAGACTCGGTGATCATGCTGTCCCTGTTTATAGATCGATCTTTATGAGTTAATTCAAATGTCTAAATAACGTCTCTTGAATGCAGCATTTCTCTCTCAATCGGTGTTGTCGAAGGGCAAGGAGTTTCTCAGTCGGCTTAACCGCGTATTTGATTAAATGCAGTAGCCAGGCCAGGTTTATTGATCAAACGATCAGGGTTTCCTTCCATGCACGGTTTCTCCTCTTAAAGGCGGCAGAACTCATGACGTCAATCAACAAATTAAATATTCTGTTCAAAGGGTCAGAAGCGATTGTTGTTCAACACCAGCGAAAGATGCAGTTTGCTGTTTGCAAGTTTGGCGCAAAATTTCGAGCATGTAATCGTTTCTTGAATTGCGAATATTCGGTTGAGTTATCTCCTCATTTGAGGCTTCTAAATCCACAATGCTATGGGTTGGAATAACCTCCTGTCAACACAATTAATGCCTTCTATTCATGTCAGGTAGTCAATGATGATACAATTCCAGTCCATTGTGATTCGCGATAAATATTACATCATTATACAAGGTAAAATAGCTCAACATTCTTGGCACACATACTGTGCACTCTCGTGGTGTCAAATTCGCCTTCGTTTTACGTCTGTGATTTATGCATCATTTTAAATCTTTGTTTCAACATATTCTGGGTACAAGCATAAGTTGTACAGAGCTATAACCGTGTGTAGATGAAGGTTGAGTTATAAGGTAGCAAAGAGTCAGGGCGGGTCCAATTGATGTACGCACGTTAAAAGAGGCACTCATCAATCGCCTTTCTGCGAATACCATTTCGTATGGCAGTCTCTCCTCTTTGATTATACCCAATAGATCACCAGGAAATTATGTGAGCATAGTATAAGCAAAACCCCTCCCCCCTTTTTCCCCAACAATATAAATTAGTTTTTGATATGTTTAATTAAAAATAAAAAGTAATTATAAGGGAATGAAATATGAAGTGACCCAAAACTACGGATTATTATTATTCGCGGTGGAGTTTTACGAACACTGTTTGTTTCAGTTAATTAAACTAACCCAAATTAATTACTTTTGTATGATTGTTTAATCATTGAAATTAAAGCCAATGCTCGTTCTGCCAAATCACTGTGTTTGCATCAGAAAATGGCATCCATGACATGAATTATCAAATACATCATTTCATTATTATATAAAGGACAAGGCCATTAGCTAACCATTACCGTATATATTGTGATCTCGATCCTGACCTCTTCTCGCATGTGCTGTCGCGTATCATTATATACTCAAACATTAATACATACCAAACTTTGGATCGTTATAAATTATGTTTTGTGAATAAATTACCTCGTTGATTACTAACAATTATGAAGTAGTCAGAAGCAGATTATCTCCCTCCTCCTGCAATGGATTTGCCGGATTGTCGTCCATTCACCTTCGTTCGCGGGGGTGAGGGGGTGGGTCGTTACTCAACAGTCAATGGCGGGTTAACTCGCCAGTACTCTTTTTGTAATTATACGTGATCAAAAGCCCTCGGTGAATAAAAGGGCACAGCTCAACAGGCATGAATAAATGCGGCAGAATGCGACAGTAGAGCCCCTGAATGGATTAAAATTGCATGTCGATGTCAAACATGTCGATGTGGCGATGATGCTGATCAGAGCGTTAACAAGGTGACATTGAATGGCTGCTTCGTGACAAGTCAGCGAGTGCAAGCGCCTTCATCCAGATTAACACGGAAATTACTCATGGACAATTTTAATGATCAGCTTACCTTGTGCAGCAAGTATTGCTTTTTAATTTCAAGACATTTGTCAATTTAAAGTGCATATCCCAAAATCAATCATTGAACTAAAACACAACAAGTGAATTACGTAAGTTCTAAACGATCTCTATATAAAAGCAAAGGCGACCAGCGTTGCTTCGAGGGTGCATGCCTTTCATGGTTGCGTAGTTTTGACTTGGTTAATCGATATATAACTAGGGAATTCTTCTCCGTGCGACTTCATGACGCCCTTTCTTAACAATCGATTAAAGCAAATGTATTATGCAGTTGAATGCTTGCTCTCTTTATGAACGAGTCTTACCCAATAGTCGCTCTTGTCCATTTCGTGACTGAGGAGACAATCAGCGATGTCGCGAAATAACCCAAATGGTTGCTGTGTATTATTGATCGGACTGTCTTTGTGTTGGACATCCAATGACCTCATTTATGGGTCTGACCTTACTTGACCTCTATATTTAAATGGCTTCATTGCCAATATTGACGTGTGTAATTTTATGAATGTGTATATATTAGCGATTGTAATGGTTTTTATTCACTCGTCTGAAGATGATTTATAATTGAAAGTATAATACTGTTGTTCACTACAAATAAATCAGTGATTTCTAAAGTATAAGAACATTCAATGTTAAAGCAACTGCAGTTTATTTTTTGAAGAGGTTCAATTCATGTGATAAATTCTTACTTACACATCCAGATTGTTTATGTTCGTTGCTATGGTTACCGCAGCTGCAGCCTTTTTCCCCCGCTGCATTTGCTTTGAAGAAGGGAACTTGAAATTTGAAAACCCAACTGGATATTACGTCATCTTGATTTATGAAGCTGACCTTGTTGGCAACGTCGAGGAAATCGGATAAGTCACATGTCAGCGAAGTTCGCTAGAAATCTATTCTCAATGAAGATCAATGGATTAGAAGCGGAGAAAGGAATCCTCTTCAAACATTATGTTAGCTCGGCTGTTTGCTGTCACCATAGTCTTGTACATTGATCGACAGATCCATCGTGCCTCCATGTTTGTGATCCGTAGACCAGGCAAATGCTAACGTTCGTTAAAGTGGCGACAATTATACAAACTCAATATATTATGGGTTTTACCGTCAATTTAGTATTCGTTGAGTTTTTAAGTCAAATAATAATTATGTTCTTTAACGTGAAGCATCTTTGGTAGGAAATTCAATGACGGATAGCTCCCACCCACGTGATATCAACTACAAATTACGCAACTTTAGTAACAAAATAGCAGCCATTGAGCAACACGCAAGATCTGCTTAATTATCATGCTTGCACTTTATCAAAGTGACCTAGATACCCGCTTGACCTAGATACCCGCTAGACCAGAATGCATCACGCCCGGTATGTGCAAAAAATAAGCCTATTAGAAACGCAACAAAATTTAACATTCTGTATTAGGTGAAACTTGTAAATTTAATACCAGCTGTGTGACAAGGAAACAAGGCTGAACTTTTGAACTTTAAGCAAATTGTGAGAACATTTCGTCTTCGAAACTAATGAGACCGAACCGTGGCTTCAATAGGGCGGGTCTAGTGGGTGCACCGCTAACCCTCGATATTGTTCATCTCATGAATGACTTCACTTTACGGTCTCTTAAGCATAAGCAGTTTGCAGTTGTGAGTGCTGATATGGCTTCGACATCGAACAGTCAGTGGGATCCACGCCAGGATCTAATGCACAATCAATGCCGCCAAATGGACCTGATGCGAACGAACGCCGTGCTTGCTTTCAGCGACAAGAGCCACCGATCCTTGTCGTGTTGTCCTCGATTCATGTCCGAACTATGCACTATTGATATGATGCAATAACTTATTATCAACCCGCACGGCACGGTCGTAACCATGTAGGTTTATGAGCATGCCAGTGAACAACCCCGCTCAGCCAATCAGAGCATTAGACTCTAGGTCAGTACTGGGATCGATCAGTGGAGGGATTGAACTCAGTAGCTGATTTACACGCTTTAAAAAGGATGTTTAAGTAAAAGTAAGATGAGCGTATGGCAAGAGAGAAGTAGAAATTTGCCTGCGAGGCAATTGATGATTTATTTGATTTGTAAACCGTTTGGACTCTTGATACTCTGCAATTATTATGGTTGCTATGTAACCAATTATCGTGTGTTGATAATTTTCATGTCACAATTATTTGTATATAAATATATATGCAATGGTTTTAACAGAAATTAAGTTATTTTCACTCGAGTAGCCAGGCATTGAATAACTGAGCACAACAAAGCAGATGCACCCGAGTTTCAACAAAGCAGACTTCAGTCGAACATTGAACGGTGAGAAGGAGAATTTGGCCGATTAGAGAAAAGTGAATAATTTAGTTTGTAAACAGAACACAATTAAACGCCGTCACCAGCATAATATTATACTAATTATGCATAATTAATTAATATTATACTAATTATGCATAATTATGCATGTTTATGCATTCATTGGCGTCTCACGTCGTGCCTTGCTTTTGATCTATAATACTCGGTATGATATGGGGATCAGACTTAATTTATAGATACTTTGCCTAGAAACGCGTATATTTTCCGATTCCTGGAAATAATCAATTGATCAATTAGAGACGGCTTAGATATAGAACACGAGTAATCAATGGCTGGCAGACAAAAACTGCAAGTGTACAAACTTTGAGGCTGAGCGCCATGCTGCGTGAATAAGGTATCGAAATGACCATTCTAGCAGTGATTACAGGTGCAACCAACGAAGGTGTTTCCTTTGCTGAGGTTCTTTGTGCACCACTTAAGCCAAATAGACCCTTGATAAACATCCTGTTGAATGAATGAAGCTCAGTGCATATGCAAAGTAGACACCTCACCTGCACGCGTTATTCCTCCAGCCACACCGAGAAGATTAATCAAGGCAGGCGTATCCACCTCTTCCTTTGATCTCCCGCACCAAACGCATTTGCGTTCCATCCATCTCACGGATTCCAAATCTTCTCAATTTACCCGAGGCATTATCGCACATCGTACTGGATCCTACTCTCCTCACCCTTGGAATAAGAAGAATTTTTATTGCAACAAATCCAAAGATGTAAAATACAAATGCAAATAAATGAGGAGGCCGAATTTATCTTTTAATTATGCAATTCGTGAGCGTGTGAGCAGAAGACAAAAAAAAAAAAACAAAAAAAAAAAACAAACATTGAAAACATTGGAAGAAACAAAAAATAATGATGGATATGTGTAATATTATACAAATACAAATAATAGAATACTAGCAAACATGTACAATAATGAGGTAGACAAAATAAAGTAGGAATACAAAAGACAATATTATGATACATATGAATTAGTACAGAGGTATTTTAGTTTTCTTTTTACGGAATTTTTTAATTTATCCATTAGATTATGAAGCACCAATAAAGAATTGATTAGTTTTGGGGCTTGATAAAGAATCAAAGTTTATCTGATCAAAGTACGTACACATGGGTGAATTACTGAGTTATTTGCTTGACTGCAAGTGTTATGAGAATGTTGGAGTATTTAGGATGGATAAAAATATCACAAGAAAACGCGGCAGGAGTATCCATGGGCGATAAAAGTATGCCAGTGACCAAACAGATGTTTCAGCGGATATCTGATATTTATAACATTCATTCTTCTATTCGCAGTCCTTCGTTGTGGTGGCCAGCCGGTTTAAGCGGCTGTACATCTACCGCTTCTCATCCACACCGGCATTTCTCTGTCTTTCACCGTGGAACCCTATTCGACGAATCGCTCTTCGCATCGCCACAAACCAATACTTCGACTACTGTGTAATCGCCACCATTCTCATCAACTGTGTGTTTCTGGCGCTGCCTCCACAGGGCTGGGATACGTTCACAGAGTAAGAAGCATTGCATCACTCGGCACCAGTTCACTTTGTCTGGGTATTCAAATCAATGTAAGCTCATCCCTTGCCAGACCAAAGTTCACGCATAACCTACATTAGGAAACATAGCGTTCACATACAGTGCACGAAAGGGCGCTAGAAGGACCACGCCCTGCAAGCATAGACGCAAACCCACCTGAACATTGATTGGCTTGGTAACTGAAACATATGTCTATACTACAAAAACTAACACGCTATTGGTCATTGGCCTGAGTTTGCATTAATTACTGATTAATTATTTGTTTCTTCCGTCCATCACCTGTCTGTTGCAGGTATATTTTCACGGCCATCTACACCTTCGAGTGCATCGTGAAACTCTTGGCTCGCGGCTTCTTCTTTCATCAGTACGCTTACCTTAGAGACTTGTGGAATTGGTTGGACTTCACCGTCATCATGATTGCGTGAGTTAAGAGGAAGGGGTCACAATGGTTGAACGGGAATGGGGTTAGGGACAGAATAGTCGAAGGGGGTTAGGGACACAATGGTGGAAGGGGGTTCAATCGGATCAGACACTAATTGATCCGATTAAGCATTGCCATCTGAGTGCCATGCATTTTGCAAACCTAAAGGGTTCACTGAACATAATAAGAGCAGCAAGAGGTTCACAATGACGCATGGCTGCGCATGCGTCGAGCTCTGATGCTGATTGCTATCATCGTAACTCAAGCAGATTGCGCTAATCAACCGAACACGTTGTTTGGGTCTCTATATACCGGCTAAAATAAGCTGCTGTTTAGTTTCTCCGGTTGTCCATAATGCTTTGATCCGAATGCATGGTTTACTTGCAGATATGTGACGATCCTTATAGAACAGACAGGCAGCCAGTCTTCAGACATTGGCAATCTTTCAGCCTTGAGAGCATTTAGAGTTCTCAGAGCTCTAAAGACAGTGTCCATTGTTCCCGGTAAGAGATATTTGCATTGTAATATGTCAATGGTTCTGTTTCTGATAAAAACTGTCCATCGTTTTAAGAACTTCCGCTTGACCCTTTGATGATGTAAATCCAATCGCAATTGATCTTTGTCGCTGACGCCTCTGTGGAATCGATTGCTAAGCATATAGCTTACCTGAGCGATCAATAATAGTGGATTGCAGGTGATTAGTGCCATTTCACCTGAGCGTAGAGCTTGCAAGATGGCAACTATTAGTTCAAACGCTACACGTCCCTGGTGCCAATTAAAGAGACGCCATCTGTGATAGTAATTGAGTATCTCTTGAGTATTGGTTTGCGTAGCAATCCTCGGGTCATGACTGCGACTGCGTAGCCCTTGGTACGCAGATGACACATCTGTGCCATGAACCCACTTTAAAGAGAAAGGCCTCAGAAATAGCCATGATCAATTCCACACTACTGTTACCCTGTTTCGGGCAGATCCGATGGGCATTTTGCTTTGATCCCATAGTACTGTACATCACCGGTCCAAGGAGCACTATTATGACTAATCACTTTAGGTGTTTGTTTGGGGTTTTCTTGGCCGTTGATTTAACTGTTGCTTCTGTTGCTAGCTGAATGTGGTGGACAAGAATAGCCCCACATCCCGACTTTTAGAAACTATGCATTCATTGTGAAATTGTTTCTCTTTGCTCCCAGGTCTCAAGACCATCATCAGTGCTCTGTTAAAGTCCATGCGAATGTTTGCAGAGGTCATTGTCCTCACCCTCTTCTGCATGATGGTCTTCGCTCTGTTTGCTCTGCAAGTCTACGTCGGAGTACTTCGCCAAAAGTGCGTAGCGGACATTCCGGCTGGCACGGTCAATACTGACTATGAATGGGTTCAGTATGTCAAGAATAAATCAAACTGGGCGCCTGATGGTCTCGAGTACATCATCTGTGGAAATGCGTCAGGCGCTGGGTGAGTTCATTAACAATACACGCCAAATTCCAATGTAAGCCTCGTTTACTTGGTAACTGAAACTTCTACTTTTTCTTCAGGCGTTGTCCTCTGAACTTCACGTGCTTGCCGGATCTGGGTGACAATCCCAACTTCGGCTACAGTGGCTTCGATAATTTCGGCTGGGCAATGCTCAACGCATTCCAGCTGATCACCTTGGATTTTTGGGAAGATCCGTATGACCGCGTGAGTAGCGAGTTGGAGGAATTCTACAATGAAACTGAAAGTGATACATAAAATATTGAAGGATTCCGATCATTGGTCAATTGACCACTGAGTGTCCGAATGGGTAGTTTATAAATATATATAAATCAATACATATACGGCTGCCCACAAATCACGATTATTCATGTTTTGATTATATATAAGGTCCCCATGCATAAGTATGATGTCCCCATTTTAAGTCCCGACCTAAGAGACTGTACTTTGGTATGCAGCCACCCGGGAGAACCTCTTATACTATTGAATTGATAGACCAACGCTCTTCCACTGACCTAAACATTAAACTCTCATCAGTTTATGGGATCTATATCTAGCAGGACAAAGTTAAGCAAGGGGAAGGGGTTCGATGTGAGTGTGGATGGAGCTGACAGCCTCACTGTGTATCCACACTGGGACTCTGGGTCTTCTGGTCAGAGCAACAGCTAAGTAGCCTCTGCCTACTACTTTATATCTGCCAAAGAGCAACCTTAGTTCGCAGTCAGCATAAGCAGACCAAATTGTGGATTCAATTCAAACTTTACAGATCATTCGGGCCAATGGTCCGTGGAACATCATCTTCTTCATCGTCGTCGTTTTCTTCGGGTCGTTTTACCTGATCAATCTGATGTTGGCCGTGGTGTCGATGTCGTACGAAGAAGAGGCCTCACAGAACAAGCAGGTCCGTGCGGTGGCGCCACCCAACCATTTCATCCTTTCACTTCGTTTCGCAGGACAAGATGCGAGAGCGAGAGCGTAGTCGCAAGAAAGACCAAGCCAAAAAAGACAAAAAAGCAGTCAGGAAAAAAACCAGTAAAAGCAAGAAAAAACAAGATTCTTCGAAATCAGACACAAACCATCTGCGAGTGATGAGCGCAGTGAAAGGCTTGACGTCCAGCAATTCCTCTTTGCACAGCGTCGGCAATGGAGCCCTGCCCATGAAGCCAGCTATGCAAGGAGGAATTGCTGCTGAAAACAAGAGTGAACACAACAATAAAGGAAGAAGCACGAGTCTCACGATGCTTGACAGCAGCAAGAGTGATTTGCTGACGTCATTTCGAAGCAAAGGGGTCAGTGACTAGTAATGATGAGTAAGTTCACATATAAAATATTGGTATCTTTCCGTGTGTGATTTAGAACCATGTTGGAGTGGTTAATCCGGCCCACGATGCTGATCTGGACAGCTTAGATTCGGATGAAAACGACGGAGATCCGCCCAAAGTGACCATTAGAGGTAGGACTGACTCTACTTCAGTTGAGGGAATGATGAGGCAAATACTTCCAATGACACCATGGATGTGTGTCTCTGCTTCAGCTATTTATACCATTCATGTTTCAACCGTGTTTTATGACCCAATTTCCATGCAATATTCGGATTTTCATATCCATCTGCCTCCACCTCAACGCCTGCAATATGTGCACACCTGTCATACCTCCTCTCAAAAGTATAACTATTTACTTTTTTAAATCTTTGCACACCCCTTTATCTTTTTCTCTTGGCTGTTAGAATGAAATTTATGTTGTTCATATGTTGTTAACTAATACAGCTCCGATGACGTGGGACACAAGCTCCGACGATGAGGATGATGACATATATGATCCAGGTTTACAATATTTTCTATAAATCTCGGTTTGGTGTCCATGAATCACTGTCGTTAGTGATTTAAATCGAATCACACCGCTTGCCGTGCGTTTCGATTTCTTGTGTTTGATGATTTGCGATGTGTCTTTGGTTGCCTTGTCAAATGTCAATAAATTCAATAAGTTCAATTCCTGCCTGGCTTCAGGCATCTCAAATGCTTACACTCCGGGTTCTATAACCACCATAATATTCATTTCCTGGTTTGTCAATATTCGTCTATTTCAGATGCCGACGATGATGAACTCATCGACAGGAATTGCGAATGCTGTGGCCAGTGTTGTCGTCGCTATATCGAATGGCTCAAGTTCCAAAATAAAATATACAAAGTGAGTTCCTGAAACGAAGCCTTGCATACTTGGAGCTGAGATTACGAACTTAATTGTGGCATATGCAGAGGGTAGGATAAATTGTTAATCTGAAGTGGTTTCTATGATTGGCCTCCTAGTCAGTTTATAATGACAACACTCGTGTGATCGTGTATAATGCCATGGTAGTCGACCACTGAGTCGTCCATATGATTGATCTGAGCCAAAGATCGGTGAACTCGTAGATGGAGGTCAACCAGACAGACGCATTTGTTACGTAAACGTCCTGTATGTCAGCTCGCTTTTTGTCATCACAGAGGGCTATTGCAGCTGAGAGGCTTTTTATGGTATACAAAACATCGTACAAAATAATTCCGATGGTTTCCTTGCATGATTCAAATTGTTTAAATTGTTCATTTCAGATCGTGTCTGACCTGGCCTTTGAGTTGTTCATTACGGCGTGCATCGTATTGAATGTAATCGTGATGGCCTTGGAGTTCCATGGAATGTCAGAGGAGTTGAGATCCGGGTTGCAAGTTGCCAATTATGTAAGATATCACGTGGTTTATTAGCAATTCATGACACCTGTTTTGTTCTCTCTCTTAGGTGTTCAGCGCCATCTTCATCGTTGAAGCCATCGTTAAGCTCCTCGCACTTTCAAAGCTTTACTTTAAGAGCGGTTGGAACGTGTTTGATCTGTTCATCGTAATCATCACGATTGCAGACATCTTGATCGACATCTCCGGAGCCAACCAGGACCTCAGTTACCTCAAATCGTTCAGATTAGTCAGTTCACTTTCCCCTCTGCGATTGCATCATTGTTTTGCATTTGACAGAATATCTTATTTTTTTGCTTTTATTTCGTGTGACTTCAGTTGCGTTTGCTCCGAGTGTTTAAATTGGCTCAGACCTGGAAGACAATGAGACTTCTTCTGTCAATTATCCTATCCACGATGAGCGCTTTGGGAAACTTGACATTCATTTTGGGCATCATCATCTACATCTTCGCTGTAATTGGCATGGAGCTATTCAGAGAAAGTTATATCCCGGAAAAATTCGCGTCTGGAGAGAAGCCGAGGTGAATTGATGTCGTCGGTGTTGTTTTGATTATTGAACATATTTTGTTTCGTTTGCAGGTGGAATTTTGACGATTTCTGGCATTCGTTGATCCTGATTTTCCGAGTGCTCTGTGGTGAGTGGATTGAACCTTTGTGGGACTGCATGCAAGCCAGAGGAGAGCTTTGTATGATCGTCTTCTTACCTTCACTGGTCATTGGGAATTTCATGGTATGAGGCTGTTTAAAGGCAATGAATGCCAATTTAAACTCCTTATTCATAACACAGGTGTTGAATCTTTTCCTTGCTCTGCTCTTGAACTCATTTGCAAGTGACTCCATTCAAAAAAACGACAAAGACACCAAGGAAGAGTCCAAGATGAAGCAGGGCTGGCAGAGACTGAAAGGCCTCTTTCGAGCCAAGGGCGGATCGGTGGAACCTACAGCCGACAAGAAACCGTCAATTGCCAGCATCATCGTGGAACTTAAAAGGCAGAAGGACTTAAGGGAGAAGATGGAGAGAGAGAAGGAGGAGGAGGAGGATGTGGAGAAAGGTTTGGACCGGGTCTCAGAGAAAGATGGGAAGGAAACGAAGGTCAGCACGGTTGACGAGAAGAAGAAAGGTTTGTTGAATCATCTGGATCATTGTTGCTCATGGGATCATTACATTCACAGAAAAACTGACTTTGAGAATCAACGGCGACGTCTCTCCTTCGTCGAATTCGTCTCCAAACGGAACAGTGAAAATCCCTTCTCTGGGAAAGGTGAGCTGTATTTTGTGAAACTTTATTATATAATGTGTATAATCAGAGTCTTCACCATGTCTTTGGGCCTGAGACACAACGCTGAGTTCAAATCAGCAACTCTGTATTATAAGCTCAGATAGCATTTGGGTAGTTGCCGTAACGTTGCCAAATAGTTGTCGGCAATGGTTGAGGGGAACGTTGGTATGCTCATTGACGTAATGTCTTTTGCAAGCAAAAAATCAACCTAACTGAGACATAAACGGCAACCACTTATCTATACCATCTGTCAACGTTGACACAACAGATTAACAATGACAACCACATATATACATCTAGCAACGTTAGCTTAATGCATGGCAACTACATATATACCATGTGGCAACGTTGGATGAATGCATGGAAACTACATATATACCATGTGGCAACCTTGGATTAATGCTACGCTGTCCGCTTCCGATTAAAGGCGGTTTTCAATATCACGTGTTTTGAGCACGATTTCCACGCAATCTTACCTGTTGTGAAATTTCTCGTTTGAAGTCGACTGTGGTAATGAGTACTGGAATGGTGATGATGTTCGACCCTTTGACCCCGATTGAAATGCAGGTCAGGGTCACTTAGGGGTCAAGGTTGTTGTGTTCACTATTTGAAACTTGGTGTTGAATGCAATTGCACTCTACGATTATGATCCAAATAAGACGCCACTCTTTTCGTGTGCGTGTCACGTGATGCATGCATACCCTTATAAGGAATATTTTGTGGCGTGCTGTTATATAATTCATCTTGAAGTTATTTTGAACCAATGCCACATTAGTTTGTAGAATCTTTGCTTGCTTCAGTTTTAGGTGCAAATAATTACATGACGATGACGAGGGAGCACTTCACAAGACAAACCGAATGTTGCGGATTTCATTACGTTGATGTTTGCCTCTGTTTCGCAGCCCATCGACTCATCTCAAGTGCAGCGTCGTCTGTCTGTGATATTTACTAAGAACCATGGAACAGCAGACGCCAGCAACGGATCAGTTTCACCATCAGCTGCCAATGGCAACCAGAAGTCAGATCTGACCAAGACAAACTCCATTCCAGCCATCAAAGTGAACGATCAGAAAGTAGACGACGTGGAACGACCACAGGTGGATGACGAGGATGAAGAAGCAGCCTCCAACGTCATGGTTGACTGCTTGCCGACCATATGCTACCAAAAGTGAGCGATTGGTTTTTTTTTATCTTCTGCTGGGAATTCTGAGCAATGTCCTCGTAGGTGCTGCCCTGGATATTTTGATGACACGAATGACTCCCCACATTACCAGCGCTGGTTCAGAATGCGAACGTTCATGCATAAGATTGCCGTCAACTCTGCGTTCGAATATCTGATTCTGGTTTTCATATTCGCCAGCAGCGTGACATTGGTGAGAGGCGTCGCTTTATTTCGCATTCCATTCTTTTGTTCATTAGGTTTTTGAGGACATTTATATCGATCAAATGCCTAAAAGGAAAGAAATCTTGTATTATCTGGACATAGTCTTTGTGACGATATTCGTCGTAGAGATGTTTATCAAATGGATCGGTCTTGGATTCAAGAAATACTTCACAACCTTTTGGACAATCCTCGACTTTATCATCGTCGTGGTAGGACGCTAAACCAGCTCTGCACCCTACAGAAAAATAACATTCACTTCATAGATATCCATCTCTAGTTTAGCAGCGGATTCTGCGGGTCAAGGTGATCTGGATAGTTTCAAGGCTTTGCGCACCTTGCGAGCGTTCCGGCCATTGAGGGCAATATCCCGGTGGCAGGGGATGAAGGTGTGTGTTGCATGAGCCATGTTATGTAATCAGCCGATGCCATTTACAGATCGTTGTCAACGCGTTAATGTACGCCATCCCAGCCATCTTCAATGTGGCTGTGGTCTGCACCATCTTCTGGCTTGTGTTCAGCATTGCGGGAGTCCAGCTCTACGGTGGCAAGTTCTACAAGTGTGTCGACGCTGACGGCGAAAGACTAGACTGTTCGATCATCGCCAATCGGTCACAGTGCGAGGCCCTGGCTGACAGCATGGGCTACTCGTGGGAGAACTCTCTGGTCAATTTTGATAACGTCATCAACGGATTTCTGGCACTGCTCCAAGTGGTCAGTTTGATCATTTTATATTGCAACATTTGTCAGCTCTACAATGTTATGTAATAGTATGTTTCCATGTTGAACCCGGTTCTCTTTCATCATTCACAGGCGACCTTTGAAGGGTGGATGGAACTCATGGACGACGCTGTGGACTCGCCTAAGGAGGTCAGAGGTCAGATATTTGAGGGCCACAGACTGAATGTTGTCCTGCTTCAGGTTGACCAACAGCCGTGCTACATGCGAGACTTCCATCAGTACTGGTTCTTTGTCGTTTTCATCGTTGTCGGAGCCTTCTTTACCCTCAATCTCTTCATTGGTGTCATCATTGACAACTTTAACATGTTAAAGAAAAAGGTGGGAATTGATGAGTGTTTATACTTATGCAACTGTGTATACCATCATACCATCAGTACGAGGGCGGGTATGTGGATGTACTGCTCACGCCTTCACAGAAGAACTATTACAACACCATGAAGAAACTCGGTTCCAGGAAACCTCAAAAGACCATCAAAAGGCCAAAGGTTAGTTCACGCTGATGGAAGTCAAATATCCCTGGAATTGCTCCACACTAACCAAAGGTTCTTCCCTGCCATGCAAGCTTAATTGGTTCTGTACACAAACATAATGATCTCTTTATCTGTCCGAATCAGTGTAAAATAAGTTTGTTGACCCGTATTAAGTGTTTGCTGAATCTTAATGGTATTCTGTGTTATTTTGTGTTATCCCTTATTTTGTGTTATCCCTTATTTTGTGTTATCAGGACGAGGTTTGTATCATGAGCGAATGCCTTTATCGCTTGTTCTTCTCGCTTAAATTCCACTGACATTATGATATTTCAAGGAGTCTAAATTAATTCAACTGCGTTATGCAATTGCCTTGTTTATTCAATGAGATGGTAATATTTAATTGTGAGGATCACTTTCGTTCACGCATCCAACCTGAAGTTCCACTCACACTGCTCCGCATGCTATTCATAGTTTCATACTTGCACACGATTCACCATTGCAGCTGTATATGTGGAATGCGCAGCTTCGACTGAGTTGAATTCTTTTGCAGAACAAAGTGCAGTGCTTCTTCTTTGATGTGTCCATGTCATCCAAGTTCGAATTTGCAATCGTCGTGTTGATTTTCCTCAACATGATCTCGATGGCACAAGAGCATTACCAGCAGTCGCAAGCGTACACCGACACCTTGGACATCATGAACATCATCTTTACCACAATCTTCACACTAGAAGCACTGGTCAAGATCTTTGGCATGAGGTGGCACTATTTGCGCCGGCCCTGGAACGTCTTTGACCTCATCGTGGTCATTCTATCGGTCATTGGTGAGTACTGGGCCTATTCTGCTTCGTATTTAATCACTGAACCTGCAGGTGTGATCCTTGATGACATCTTGAGCAACGTGTTTGTGACGCCCAGTCTTCTTCGCGTCGTGCGAATTTTCCGCATTGGACGGGTGCTACGCTTGATCAAGGCGGCGAAGGGAATCCGCAAGCTGCTCTTTGCTCTGGTCATCTCGCTGCCCGCCCTCTTCAACATCGCCATGCTCCTCTTCCTCGTCGTCTTCATCTACGCCATATTCGGCATGACGATCTTCGGTTTCGTGAAAACGACGCCTTCGATGAGCGACGTGGTGAACTTTCAGACGTTTCCCAACAGCCTTTTGCTGCTATTTCGTTTGTGCACGGCTGCCGGTTGGAACGAAATCCTGGATCCGCTGATGATATCCAAACCTAATTGCAACGACACCCACGTGACCATGCCCGACTACTCCATCATAGAGCGAAGTGGTGGAGACTGTGGCGATAGCATTTTGGCCCCACTGTTCATGTCAACTTTTGTGATGCTGACTTTTCTGATCATCATCAATTTATACATTGCTGTTATCCTGGAGAACTTTAGCCAAGCTCACGAGCAGGAGGAGGTAGGCATCACAGAAGATGACTTTGAAATGTTTTACATGACATGGGAACAGTACGACCCGCACGCCACACAGTTCATCAAATACCACCAGTTGTCTGATTTCGTCGCTGATCTGGACCCACCGCTTGGTATGGCCAAGCCAAATGAGATCGCCCTCGTGGCCTTCGACTTACCCATCTACGAAAGAGACCGTCTGCACTGTTTGGACGTCCTAGTCGGGCTAGTGAAGCATGTACTAGGTGGGGTCGAAGAGACCGACCAGTTCAAACTGCTGAAACAACAAATCGAAGAGAAATTCAAAGAGGCATTCCCAACGCGAGCCCAGCTCAAGATTTGTTCCACGACGCTTGGTCGAAAGAAAGAAGACGTGGCTGCCAAGACGCTGCAAAGGGCCTGGAGGCAGCACAGGGCCCAGCAAAACATCCGCAAAATTACCGAGATGGCCATGGAAGCCAAGTTGGCCAGGGAGGGCGGCGCTCGCAATAGCATCATCTTTGGCTTCCGTGACCGCGAAAACAGTCTGCGACCGTCGTCTCAGCCATCTGCTGCTAAGCCCCCCTCGCGGCCGGCAAAAAAATCGACTGCAAAGACTAAACCGGCCGCTGCAGCAGAATTGATAAAACAAACTGCACCAGAGAAACCGATCGACCCTGCCATCGTAAAATCTGCCACAAAACCGGTTGAGGTTGTAGTTGAAACATCTAAACCGGTTGAAGAAAAGCCAAAACCCATCCCAATACTTGTTGAGCAGAAACCGGTTGAGGCAGTAGCTCAAGTTTTAAAACCAGTTGAGGCAGAGACAAAGCCTAAACCAGCTACAAAACCGGTGGAACAAAAACCGGTTGTGGCGGTAACTCCAACTTTGAAACCAGTTAAGGCAGAAACAAAGCCTAAATCAGCTACAAAACCAGTCGAGAAAAAACCAGTTGAGGCCGTTGTTTTAACCACAAACCCAGTTGAGGTAGATACACAGCCTAAACCGGTTCAGGTTGAGGCAGTTGTTCCTCCCACCAAACCGGCGCAGGTCGCGGCCAAACGGAAGAGCGGCATGGCCAAGAGAGCCATGTCGAAACCTTCCGTCACTGACATTGAGCCACCGTCAGATGTTGACATTGATATGGAGCTATAGCGATATACACAGGTTGTCCTCTCATCATCATCTTGTTTGTCATTTGGTGTCTTTCTTTCTTTTTTTCTGCAAAAAAATCAGCTCATTCCTTGAAACCCTGCATTTATGTATATACAACTGTTGCATCATCAGCGGGTGGTGATTGCTTTCCTATATAGGAGTCTATGCAAATTTCTTATCTGCCTCCTATCGTGTGCGAACATATCAATACCATTTAGTATATCCTTCATGACTAGGTCATTTGCAAAATAAAACAGGTGTGTCTTTCGCAATTTTTTAAAACTTTTTTTTTAGCATACCGGTACAATTCCTTGTTTGTTAGGATCCACCGCTCATGCTGCAATGAGCTGGTAGAATTATGTTGTTATCCGATGCATATACTGAACTTGTATATTTGTAAATGGTCATCTCTTCCTCCCAAGACATGTACATATAATTCATCGGTTCTTCATCTACTGACCCTGCAGTGTCCATGAATGTTGACTCTTTGAGAGTTCTGTCAGTTTGCCTGATGGAGTGAAATAAAACGCTGTTCTCGTATTTATTCAAAGTCGCCTTTTCTTATTTTACCCTTCTTCATCACCCAGAGAAATTGAAACCTTTACCTTTAATGTTCATTTCGTACACATTTTAAATCGATTCGCTTTTGTGAGTGACGTACGTGAGACCAATTTTGGACAATTTGGTCAGCTATGAATACTATTTCAGTCGAAATAAAATAAGATTTTCTTACTCAAGCAGAACGGGTTAGAACGAGATCAGTGAAAACTGCTGAAAGATCTGTTCACTCGGCGGCTTCCATTGAGTTACTTTGAAGCTGTCACGACGGTATGAAATCGAACTCGAGAAGAAAGCAAAATTTTAAACTTCTCAAAAGTTCGATGTATCTAAGAATTAGCCCACAGCAAGCGTAAATTCTAAAATTATCTCAGCCTGCAGTTTTTGGTGAATGAACGTACGAGTAACAATGAATTCAATGAGTTTGTGGTGCTCTGAACAGCCAACTGCTTCATGCCATCGATAATCACAAGGCACTCTAGTTCCACGCTTCACTGGTCTCCGGCGCTACTGAAAAGAAGCACCGGCACACACCGATGAAAACTCACCCCTATTTTGGTACATACATTTCACTCTATTTCACATGACGTCACCCGGAATTCCCAAGATGCCTCACAAAAGGAGACGAGTGGACATGAATTCACGGTATTTATTGAATACGACCAGTTGACTAAATGTTACTATAAATAGCAGCCAATGAGATACCACCTGTCATTGGTGTGTGCCTATGTCATTATACAGATGGCCTGGGAGCCTCAATTAACTAATTAAATAACAATTAATTAATTTGGACGATTTCGCATGTGACGTTTGTCTGGAACTCAAATCTAAGGAATCGTTACATGAATTAAGACCACTTTCCACCAAACATATTGAAAATGTTGGACAGTAATTAAAATGTAATAATTCGAGAAATCAAAGGTTTATCAGAAGTTCAAAATTGTATGTTATATAAATAAAGTAAATGGGTAAAGAGTTTGGATGGAGTCAGACGAATGAACGAACCTAGCTTCATCTCGGTGAACTGGATGGAGTAGCGTCTATTTATTCATTGGCAAATAATTATTAGTAATTGGCCTCATAAGCCCCATTTAAATAAAGGCCGTTGAGGCTGGCGTGCTGGCTAGACTTAAACCACTAGCCTCGTTTGTTTGAATTGGCACAGTCATTGTCTTGGTCAAATACACTGAATTGCATGTCACCATGCTAATCCATACTGTCCCCTGAAACAGAATTTGTCGTAATATCGAATCTCTTTGCTGCGTTAACCAATTAGGTCATGAACATGAATTTAATTTGTAATTTTAAGTTGTATTATTATTCTTTTTATTCTTTCTGTTTTGTTTTTTTGTTTTTGTTTTGTTTTTTTGTTTTGCCCCTAAATGAAATACATAAATCATACCCGTATATGTATTTCGATGAATAAACATTATATATATATATATATATATATATATATATATATATATATATATATATAATAATAATATAATGACATTGATAATGAATTACGTTGTTTTGCTTTTAATAATAAACTTTTTAGTTGCTTGCTATACTAATTTCATGCAAAATTGTCGACCCTTATAATAACAAATTTTGTGCAGCAAAATCATCTTTATGCGAAGTAAAGGCGCTAAATATTTCGTGCCGAGAGCAGCGCCTCTAGCGAATGAAGCAGGAAGCGTAGTGTCAGCTTCCTCTGCTTCGCTGACACTGATCAGTCAAGTTCTCAATTCAGCTTTTACAATATTTTATTACCCACCCACCTCCCAAGTTACATCGGTCGATTAATGTCTGCTGAGTCCGCGGGTTGCACATAGCTATGTTTCGCTGGTTCGTCAACTAATGCTCGGAGCTTTGCATTTCAGCACTCAGGATGGTCGGCACTTGTCGCAAAACTTCCTATATTTGAGCATCTGCAAGTGTGGTTCACTACCTTTACTCTGTTATCTTTCACTGATGCCAAAAACAAAATCGAAAAGGGGACGACAGGCTTCTTCCCCGGTCAGACAGCCACCGCCCACCGCTGCAAGTTAACGAACGACATCCCTGGTGGGCTGGTGGATGCCCTGTGTGACAAAATCTGGGCTCGCATTGAAGATCGCCTGCTGCTGCCACCGCCGCATCACCAGTTGCCTCAACATCAGGCACAAATGCGGCGATAGCAGCAATCCTCGGTGAGCAAGGGGTGCCCCATATGGACGCTACATGTCCTCTGCCCTCTAACCCCCTCGGGGTGCATTTATCTCCCAAAATTAAGAATCGAATTTGGGAGAACAAGTGGCCAGCCTCCTGCCAAACATGGCTGGTATCTCCTTAGATGAGGAGGGTGAGTCAGCTTGTAGGTGTGGGGTTGGTAGAGGAAAGAGTAAAATAACTCTGACTCTGCCTGAATATATGGAAGCATTCCATATCCTGATTGCTGTTCGGGTGGAGCGTTTCCCTGGAGATGCCGGGGGAATGCTGAAGCACATTGCCACGGTCCAAGGTTTACATAAGCTTTTTGGCGCTGAGGCTTGGCCCTTCTATGACCGCCACTTCAGGCTTTCCAAAGAGCATTCCTTTGGTATCTCTTGGGATACTGCAGATGCTGAACTGTACATGCAAGCCGTGGGGGTGGGCTATAAGCAGAAACTCTTCCCACAGCCTTTTCATAAAGTCCCAGCTCCCAAAGGGGCGCATTCACTCTGCTGGAAATTCCAGCGCACAGGTAGGTGCAGGCCATCCTGTCGATTTGCCAGCACGCATGCCTGCCTTAAGTGTAAGGGTCCGCATGCCACCTCCCATTGCACACAGGCGCCTAAACGAGCCTCAACCATGCAACGTAAATAAGTTTTTGGGTGGGGCTTCTGATATTGTGACTTCAGTGGATATCGTGCAGCTGCAGTACCATTTGTTATGTTATCCTCAGCATCTCCGCGAGTCTTTTATTGATGGATTTTTATACAACTTTTGGATCCTTTAATCCGATATTCCCCCTCCCTTGTTTAGGGGAAATCATAAGAGTGCTGTCACTCATTCCATAGCCCTTCAGCATATTATATTATATTATAGACCGTGATGCCGCTGCCGGTCGCATATCAGGTCCCTATCAAGAACCCCATTTGCGAAATTAGTGTTATCCCCTCTTGGAATTGTGCCCCAAAAGGAAGCTTGTAAATTTCGTTTGATCCATGACTTATCTTTTCCACTTATCTTTCTGTTAACGACTCCATCGCACCCACGGATGCGTCAGTTAGCTATGAAACCCTAGATAGAGTGGTAGAGTTAGTTAGTTCAATGTGCAGGTAAAAATGCCCTGTTAGCTAAAGTTGACATTGAAAATGCCTTCTGCACTATCCCTATTTCACCTCATTACAGGTATCTTCTTGGCTTCACGATAAAAGATAAAATTTATTATGATATGTGCTTTCCTTCAGAACTTCATGTGCAACATTAGAACGTTTTAGTGCTGCTCTATAATGGGTTGCCATCAATAAGTTGAATATTTCATTTGTAACACCCATTCTGGATGACTTCATTTTTGTTTTTCACAATGATCTTAATTTTGAGTGACAATAAATCAATAATTTCGAGCGCTTTCCGGTTTGAAATTAATAATTTTGAATTGATTAAACCCTCATTAACATACTAATTATATTGTTGGAATTCTATAAATTAATTCAACATTGTTAATTACGCTTTAAACAACCCCACTGTTACGTTGCTCTTGTGTACTCGTCGCCCACGCGATATATGAATTCCAACCATAACGTCACTCTTGGTTCGTTATGATTTCAATGCGCCGGCCCTCACCTGGAAGAAAATAGAACTATATTATAGAAGCTGAGCTGTTAATTTATGAGAAATTATTTTCTGAGTCGATCGAAACAACCCGATCGAACCTGTCACAAAAAAGGGTTAAGCACGTTACGAGCATGTATGCTCAAACAAGTTTAAGCTAATACTGTGAACCAATGGTGTTTTTAACATTCAGAATAATAATAAAAAATTATATTAATTGTTAAAAATCCAATGTATAAAAGATGAAGGAATTAATAAAATTTATATCTTAACAGAATAAAACAGACAAGTTGTGTATTTACTTTCACAACAATTTTGTTGTTTGCTATTTTTGTTGTTGTCTTTTCCTCTGAACTAAATACAATGTATATAATTATACTATATGTATATATTAACAAAGGTTATGCACTTTTTCATGTTTTCCCAGATCCGTGATGTATTTCAGTGATTATGATTTATGATTCATTTTATTTTTCTAATAATATTTTTTGCTGATTCCAGGTGGATGTTTTGAATTGGAGATGAAAATATGTTTTGAATACTCCCATCGGTGCTTGTGGTTGGAACTGCATTTAATGAATCTTGATTACGGTTCCATGAAAGTGCATACAAAATCCTGCTATTACCTAACTCTCACCTTGATTTGTACATTTTTCTCAATTACCCGATCAGTTGCACGTAGCTCTATGACCGCATGAATTTGATGTGCTTTTTTAAAAATTATATTTATCACGGCACCATTTGTTTTGATAAGAACTTCAAAGTTGATTAATTGATTTTGGAAATTTGGTTTGATATGATGAGGGCTTGTATTAACTATTGTAACAAATAAAGTTTTATTTGTTTTCAACATGGTCTTTCTTGTCATTCAATATCTTAATTATTGTACATTCCATTTTTGAGTCTTCAATAAGTATTTTTTTTTTATGTTCATTTGGCTTCTTGATCCAGCTAAGTAATGAAAACCATGTATATCTGCATGTTTGAAAGACTGGTATTATCGTAGGATATATGACACGAATAATTTGGACTAAATAATGAAAAAGAAAAATAATTATTTGTATTTATTTCATTGCAATCCTAGTACAACCTGGCCATCAATATTTATAATAGCTGGTCTGGCCATTAGTCCTCGTTTGTTCTATAATATATTTGCAAGATATACACTGATGTAAGGACATTACATAATTATATTTTCACCTATTGAATACTACCAGAGCATGCATCGGACATGACAGTCATAGATATCATAACGCACGTTCTCCGTCACGGAAAAAATAATAATTATAATTTATTATAATTATTATTATTATAATAATAAAATCGATCATTGGTGAATACAATGATTGAACAGCCCTCTATTTACCATTTCCGTGTCTAATTTCACGCATTTTTTGCATTTTGTTTTTTTCTATGGTCGAATGAATCAGCTTCTGATACTTTTATTACAAACGCGATATCGGCGAATTATCCGCGGCTGTCACTTAACTTTGAGCTTGCTCAACTATCGAAACAGTGGGGTTGTTATAAGTGCAATTAACGATGTTAAAATGATTTATAAAATTTCAACAATGGTATTAGTATCTTTATGAAGGTTTAATCTCTCGAAAAAGTTTAATTGTGAAACGAAATGTTCAGGAAATTATCGATTTATTGTCAGTTGAAAGTGCCGATTTTTCTACTTTCTCCAGAGTTTGTCGAATTGCGCGTTATGATTTTGCTTGATTTTATCGATTCTGGTCGATTCACGTTATGATTACGATAGTTTAAAATCGTGAATGGGCCCAATAATATTTTTTTTTCAGGTAAAGAAATATCTAAGGAAGAAATAACAATCAACTTTAAGGGTTTCCATGCACGATTGGCAATGTTATACTAATTAAATTGTTGGATATGATTTTTCCATGTTATTTTCCGATGTTGCAAAAGTATCGTAACAGTGGAGTTGTTTGAAGCATAATTGAAAATGTTTAACGAATTTATAAGCTTCCCAAAATGCTTCCAGTATTTTTATGAGGATTTAATCTCTCTAAAAATGTTAATTTTATATCACGATTGGTAAAGTTATACTGAATTTACTGCGGTTGCGTATGATTTTTCCATGTTAAAAGATAGCGGAGGCTCATTTTCTAAGAAACAAAATGACGCCCATGTTCTAAATTTCCAGGAACCCGGTTTGCGCTACTCTCTTTAGCATATAGGATACTAGTGGTAGCTATCATTAATAAGCAGTAATGTAAGGAAAGTTTGACTATGACTTTGGTTCGTCGACTCGTTATTGCTTCACTTAAATTCAATATCCTCTTTCATGTCGTTCATATTGCAGGAGTTACCAATGTCATCTACACAAGTACTCCCGCCATTCCCAGGGCCCCCATTACCAGTGAAATTTTATGTTAGCTTTTCACTGTCACAAAGGCACAGTTTTCCCTTTATGATTCATCGCTTTATCGATGTTTGCTTTAGCGTTTCATGCTTTTTTTATGAGTAGGAGAGTTCACCATACGTGCACAAATCTATGTCCATTAACATTATTCAATATTCAGATATTTCTTTCCCATCCCATCCGGACGGCGGTCATGCGCTGCTATTAATTCTGCGTCATTTCAAGGGCAATACTGGACGCACGCCTACTACAATTCTCATTCAGCCTCAGTCTAGATTATTCTGTCTCGTTAAAATGATTGCTCAATACTTGAGATTCAGGGGAAATCGTACAGGGCCTCTTTTTTGTAATCATGAGGGAGAAGTCATTTCACGCAGTCATTTCACAAAGGATCTACAACAGGTGTTGGGTCAAGCACTCAAGCGGGGGTAAAAGCTCATATCAAGCCTCATTCCTTTCGCATTGGTGCGGCTACCCCAGCCTGTGCCCTTGACATTCCCGCCGACGTCATACAACGTTTTGGACGATGGAAATCAGTCGTTTACAAACGCTATATCCGTTTGCTCCAACTTACCTTAAAATAACATGGTGCATTTAAGGATCCGGGAAAGCTCCGGCAGGTTGTCGGGGGCTCTCTCCTTGCCACTTCAGATTTACTTGTCAATGTGATTGTCGACCCTCATAAAAGAATATTTAGCAAATTTTTACAATGCTCTGAAAGCCAGATGTGCATGATGTAGGAAGTTCATATAAATAAACAAAAAGGAACGATTCAATCAATTTGGCAGTCCACTTTTTTGGCAACTTCTTTTGACAACAAATTTAAATTATTAAAACGATTCTTCTGAATATTTCAAATGTTTCGTATGTAAATTTTTTCTCCAACATCACTTCAGCATTCAGTCATCGTAATTTCGTCGATGAAATGGTCACAAAACGACAAATATTTTGATGTTACGAAATAAGTATGATAAATAATTCAAAGAAAAAAAGGCACACCGGAATTTAATGATAAGAACAACATCTATTGGAAGAGAGGATTCATTGGGTTTGCGATGTCATCCAATCTTTGGAATATGAAAAGAAAAATCAACGTCTTCTTGTACCTAAATCAATGTAACGCTAAAAAATCATTTGTTCCTCTCTGAGTGCATTAGTCACAATATGCTGACATTTTCAATGTTCTTCTCTATAATTTACCGGCATGTAATCGATCTGAGGGTCTTGGAATCATTTTGTTCTCACCCAAACAAACCTGATTTTTTTTTCTTTTAGCGTCAAGAAATGAGGCGGAGTCGTTCCCCGCACCAGGAACACTGAAGCACAGGCGAAATCAGAAGTCAAAGACAGACGGAAATTCTCTGCAAGATTATTCCGATATGGAACTCCTTCTGTTGGAATTGACGCTAATAGCATGCGTGTCCATCTCATCAGCTAACACAGGTATGTACATTTCAAAAGTACGCTACAATTTAAAACTACTGGAATATCTGTCATTTCAATATGTTGCTGGTTTTATTCGTGACTTTGGCAACAATTTTAGATGTGAGCAGCAAAATAAAGTTCCCGACGCTATTATTGCAAGCAGTAATCAATTGGTTTTTTTTTCCGGTCTAAGATAGAATAAGCACATTACACGTGGACAAACAAATTTGCAATAAATGTCATGATCCGTCGATTAATAATAAAACATAAATTATCAGATAGTCTCAAAAGCCTCATACCAATTTTCAAAATGTTCACATAAAAATAGTGTATATTGCCATCGAAATGTTTGCTCTCTAAAGATCCCTTATGTGAAAAAAGGATTTTAATCAAAATAATCCTTCCAAACAGAATTAAAAAAAAAATAACGAAGTATTAATTAAAGAACAAATCAAATTTCAGACAATTTTGCTTGATACTAAAATTAATTTCATGAGGTTGTAAAATTATTGATATTGTTTTCAGCATTTTGTCATAATGTGATAAATTTTCCTCATTTTCAGGATTATGTAACTCTGGTTTATTACCTATGATTAACGGCAGCGATGAAGTCAGCAATTCGCAACTCAGTGCTTCAAGCCAGTATGGCCCTGCACACTCCGCTTGGTGCAGTCGAATTGGTATGCATACTTTCTGCAATGGCACTCGCCTGTTTTATTGACAGATTGATGCCTCTTTGTTTTTGTCACACATTCTATCTAAGGTGCAAGACAAGGCCCATCGTCGCAATTGAGACCCGTGGCAACCTGAATCTCAAATACAAGTTCACAAGAACATACGGCATCTCCTACAGACAGGGTGGCTCACAGTGGACGGTGGTCAAGCATAACGGAGTTAGAAAGGTCCAATCCATGCTTTCGGGAGCGGGCGGGGAACATATATAATCTATATATTTACAGGTTTTTCAGGGTAACGTGAAAAAAGACACTCCTGTCACGAACTACTTCAATCCTTGGATCCTGGCGCGTTTTTTGAGATTGCATCCAATGCAGTTTAGCTATAATAAATGCGTGAGATGGGAAATCTATACGTGCAGTAACCAGCCATGTGAGTAATGTTCACTGTACAAAGAGGACTAAGTGCGTATTACTGATGGTCATTATCTACGAAACAATTTCAGCATTTTTGATATTAGAACGTTGAAACTCTTATAAATTGAAGAGACATGATGTGTGATTATGTTTTATGGTTCCATCCCTGTTCTCCCCTCTTACCAATAATATTCCATAATGGTTCTTTATAGAAGATAACATTATTTTCTGGCATACTTTTATTTCATAATCGTGCCATTCTTGGAATTTGCCAGATAATCAGCCATGCCAAAATGAGTGCTTAAAACATGCATAACGTACTCGTAGAAATTAGCAAACAACATTAAGCACTCTTGCCAATTACTTATCATTAGCTAGCAAAAAGTGGTGGCATAACAATGACCTTAATCAGTCGCCCATAAAAATGACCTTAGTCAATCGCCCATAACAAAGGACCTCAACCAGTCGCCCATAACAAAGGACCTCAATCAATCGCTCCATAACAAAGGACCTCAGTCAATTGCCCTTCGCATGGTTAGATATTCACCTTTGAATTGCGTGGAAGTAGCCAACATAGGGGTTGAGATTATGGGCATGTAAAGAAGATTACGAATGGTGAGTTTGAATTCATGTTCATGTTTGGATCAGCTATGCCATGTTCAAATTGGTGTGGCCTCGTGCATCAACCGCCAATAACATCGCTCAGCTGGAAGGTCAAAGAAGATTTGATCTCTTTTGCTGGCCGTATCAACCAAATAATAATAGTAAAATTAATGGTTTATTCGTATAAATAAATATACAGGATTATAAAAGGCGAAAGAAAATCAGAAAAAAAAAAAATCAAAACCAAAGGAACAAACAAATCAAAACTGCAACATAAAGGTAGCT
Source organism: Capitella teleta (assembly GCA_000328365.1). Classification (NCBI taxonomy): domain Eukaryota; kingdom Metazoa; phylum Annelida; class Polychaeta; family Capitellidae; genus Capitella; species Capitella teleta. The sequence continues at coordinate 79,280 of KB310544.1, forward strand.
TAATCAAATTGTAAAATAATTAAATGCACAGAGTAATTCTTCACTAGTAATTTCAAAGTTTAAAAACATCAGGCCATCTCTTAAATAACAAAGGTCTTTTAGGGCTAATGATTCAGCAATCGTCTCTTCATCATACATGCCTCTTTGGGTTGGGCGTACCGTACAAATATATGGAAACACACAATGAATTACACTGCATCATGAATAACAAGAGGCCGTATGCATACAAGACTACTAAGCCTAGTTTCGATCTAAGTTATGCTCCAAGTCTAGTTCACAACTAAATTTTATACATAAAAGTCATGAGTCTAGAGTTGATATCTAAACTTCTTCTAGATTAGGATTATTGATTAGGATTATTTATGATTTTGAGATGTTTAATAGCTGCTCTAAATCCTTAGTTCGCTACTAAATCAGCGATTGGAGGCTGTTGAGGGGTAAATTGAAAGGTATTTGCCTGTTTTGATATCTTCATTGGTGCGCGAACAAGATATAAAACTCGTGGATAGTCTTCTTGTTTGCCAGGATTTCTATTTTTAAGGAAAATTTTAAATTAAAAATATTCCTAATGTTACTTTACGTCTTTTTTTTTTTTTTTTTTTTTTTTTTTTTTTTTTTTTTGCGACTTGTAATTGGCATCAAATGATTCAGTGCATCAATATGTAAAATAAAGCTCGGAAGTATTTCTGCTCCTAGATGCACCGTTCTTGCGTAATCTTGCATAAAAGCAATTATGACTTTTTCAAATGCAAATATCTCTATGGTTATGTAAGTTGTGGACTTGAAATTTGCAGAGTATATGCCACGCATACTCCTCTTACGAAATCCTGATTTTAAATGAAGTTGCTTGAAGCTCAAGATCATTGTGGTCATTTAAGCATTTAATTGCAAAATTGATTATTATTTTGAATTTGTTTGATCATTAAACTATTATTGCTATCAAATTTGGCCACTTATGACATTCTTTAACTGCCTGGTGGTATACTGCAATGATAATTGGTTTAGCTTAGTGCAATATAATCAATCCAATGCACATACCAAGTATACTGGGCTGAGCCCAGCTGATCTCTGATAGAGCGATGAATATGTCAACTTCTGTCAACATGCAGATTGAGTCAGACCATCTGGCTGGCATATTTGTTGGTTCAGCACCGCCTATATGCTGTAGTATTGAAAATCCTTATAATTGTTGGATTGCATTAGTTTTTATCATACATTAAATGATAATGTAAAGTCATAACAAGTAGAAATGCATATTTAGCTCATTGGTTGCGCAATTCTGCTATAAATCATAAATTGAAGCATATACTATAGTTTAGCATCATGAACTAATATTGCTGCGATTACGTTAATGTTTTCTTGATCAAGGTTAATCAATTGCTAAAAATTTCCCTTGGTCACATCTCTGATTGATTTTTTTGATTTTTTTGATTTTTTGATTTTTTTTTTTTTGCATTCTGCAAACACCTCTGACACTATTAGTATAAAGGGTTTGTAGCTAATACAATATTGTTTAAAACAATAACATATGCACTTGTACAGATATCCTGTCTTTGAATGTAATAATTTAGACTGCTTAAGCAATCATACCCGATGCCTTGCACGAATTCGAAGATCAAACTCAACAATCTTTTTATTCTGCTAATTGCGATTTAAATTCTGCTCTTAAAATTATTCCGTATACTAGCTATTATTTATTCATCTTTTAGGACAACACATAGATAACGCTAGATGAGAAAAAGCCTTAAATTAACCTTAAGTCGCGAATAACGATTTTGATTGTAACTAGGCCTTATAGCTGCGATCTAGCTAGTTCGATGTTTATGCAAACAACCCCAGCTGACTAGAAGGCAATAAATTTATATCAAACTCGCGAGCAACGATTCCAATATCATTCAGCATAAGTCGAATAAGGCGTATTTCGTTAAATCATGTATCAGCTCTTTCAGCTCTATTATCTCCAGTTCCATCTGTTCTTGATTATCTTCTATTCCACAAACCCCAGATGTCATCCCTTCAATCCTTCCTCCTGGGTCGATATTTGCCGCTGAGGACCCCCTCCCGAGGGTCTACCAGGATCCCTTATCTCCAAGACGACCCATTGCAATGGACATCGTTGATAGCAACAGTTCAACGTGCCTCAAAATCCCAGCAACTGGTCAACCTCCTGAAGAACTCAGCCTGCGATTGGATGCATACGGTCCCCATGAATCCTTCTCCCTTGGCGGGAAAGGCATCCAATGCGACGACAGTCACGTGGTAGCAATGACCCCACTGACGGACTCCTGCAGCGGAGGTTACATAACATGCACGCTGCGTGCTGAGGGGGCTGAAGGATGTCACGTGACGTGTTCCCTGCGCCCCCCAGTTGATCCATTCACTGTTCTGGTCTACCTGAGAGCGTTTGCTGACATTGACGTTTTGTTGTGTGATGTGCAGTTCTAAGTGCTCATGCACTGGGGCCAGATCATTCAGCAAATCAACAAACCTTTTTTTCATTGAGTGGTCCTAACTTATTATTATTATCCTAACTTAGTGGTCCTTGTTGATTATGCTCACAGCAATAATATGAAAAACCTTTCAGTTTTATTTATAGAGATAAATCGAAACGGCAACATTACTTAATTTTCATCGATTACTTATAACTATTATAGTGTTTATTTGTTATTTCAATATAAACGAGCAAAATACGGCTAGAAATCCATACTCAGTTTGAAATACATTACATCTATAATATTTCATTGTTATCGATTCCGTGAATGTGCACAATAAATTCTGAAACGATCTGCCAGTTGAGAATGTTATTCCTGATCGATCCATATATTATTGCACAAGAGACTGAAATGAGTAAGGTATGATATTGATTTCAAGAAAACCACAAAATACGGAATTTTGGGTCACGCACAATTTCATTGGCTGCTCGATTATTTCGAGTTGGGTCAATTCTGACTCCAATTGTGCGATTTGCAACACAGCTAAGTGTGCATCTGTGCAACATCTCCTTTCCTCCTCAGCAGTCAGTGGCGTCGATTTCCACGTTGCTTGACAATGGACACCCGCGACTAAAGCAACGAATAGGATCAACGCAGACGCTTCCATTTTAGGTAGGTTCGTGATTGAATAGTGCTGCTGAGATTTAAAATTCGTTGAGCAGGGAAGTTAAATGTGCAATAAACTGAATTACGACGCGGAATGAGGAAGAAAACCAGACGGAAACCATAGATATCGATATAAGCATTTCAACGATCAGCAAACCGGACACATCGGATTAGTTACAAGTCAGGATTACATGATATATATGTATTTTTTTTTTTTTTTTTTTTTTTTTTTTTTTGGGAGGGGGGGCTATGGGCGTATACTGCTTGGTTAATCTTGTATGCACGCTCAGATAGGGACCGGGCCATGATTCACATGATAATAATGATATTGTATGCGAATGCTGATGCCACTAGATTCAGAAGGCAAACTATCTCAATTGCAATCGCTCAAAGCGACCAGTGGCATCACTCACGGAGTGAGAGACACAGCCAAAGAACTCTTCTGTCACTGAACCATAGAGGCAAGTGTGGTCATCTGCAGAAAATGTCGATTTACGATGAAACAATGGAGAGATGGATCGCAATTGCACGTACAGCATACTGTAGCTGTTGATGTCTCATTCCTAATTATAACACTTATTAAGTCTGCCAGCCAATCAGCCTTGCATATTCGAGCGTCCAAACAGTGCACAATGAACACATATTGAAATGAACAAATAGCATTATGCACACTCACATTTGAGTTATAGTGCAGACAAGAAGAAGCCGAATCATAACGCTGCAAAAGCGCTGCTGCCATTGGACGGCATGATATTCTAAATGGCTATGTGACGAGCCAATGCGATGTGCATCGAACCAGAGATACGTTATAGCATGGATTGACTGCTCACAGAAAAAGCCGCTCGAAGTTTGCTCGATTCATAACGCCATGAAAAGAGAAAAGATTTTGGTTGGCGTCTGCGGACGACAGACCTTTGATATTACTTTGGACACACTTCTTCGACTCGTGATTGGATGGTCCAACTTTCTTCCAATCAGAATCGTCAAATTCATGTCAATACGCCTGCGCACTGTTACACCACAACCACTACGAATTTACGGAGAATTGATGAGAACTGCATTTTTTATAACATCCGGTTTTCATCATAACGATTCTCTCGGTTGCAGTCATAATGACACTATTAACTCAAGACACGATCAGGGTTTTTCTGTTACGCATGTCGTTAGGTCACAATCTCAAAAAATAGTATCGTCCCCACCTGATGCGACATTATGTTATTTAGACCATTCATTATTTGTGTTCAAAATCTGGCAAACATTGATCGTAAGAACACATTAAAAACATTTGAATTTGTCTTTTATTCCCGATCAACCAGGAATTCGCGGAAGCAGAAGCAGGACACTGACCATATAGTATATGGACAGGTCGAATTCGGGACGGAACAGGATGATCTCAAGCAGTAGTTAACATAAAAAGAATGATTGATAATATGGCACGCGTGAGTTTTGTGGCACTGAGTACACAAATAAGTGACGACTAAGCACAGCTTCCAGGGAAGGGCAAATAATTGGCTGGAAATAATAGATGCGAGCATGTTAAGAGAGATAATGGTGGGAAAACAACGCCACATTGCACACAGATCGCGGATGGCATGGCTGCTGTGTTGGTTGGAATCGCGGTGTTGGCGTCTGCTGTGGCACAGTCACGTGGCCATGTGGCGTCCGGGGGCAATTACACAGGGTTAGTAGAAAATCAAAACGGTATAATAATATATATTATTATAACAAAACGATAAGTCTGTGACTTGTATGCATTTTGTTGGCCTCGTTTTGTCCTCGAATGAACCCTGAATTACTGGGCGTTCGATTCAACAGCCTTCTATAACCACATGCAGTCTTCCTGAACTTATTCATTAAATTTGGTGCTTCAATTAAGAACACGAGTTTATGTGATAGCATTGGGCTTTTTAGATTATTGTGGGTATTCAACTACTTGAGATCAACTATATTCCCTTTCGCTGACTACACGCATTCGATTTTGTAATATTTATATTTGTCAATAACTTACATTCCACATAACCTTCACGAAACAGATTCAAGGTCATCCAAGCCCACGTGACCACAGCTGAGCATCACTCATTGGTTCAGAGTTTCCAAGAGGTAGATAGCTGGGTGCTGAGTTTCCTCTCGAGAGCTTTTGGTTCATTTCAGATGGAAGGAGTTGACACGTGGGTGTTGCCCCACGCATTCCCCTGCAATGTGTCTATTATAATCACCAAAGAGCAATACGATGACGTCATTCTACAAATGTATTCCAATCAGTTGACCTTCACTCTAATCTCAACAGATTTTCAAAGGTGATTTTCAATATTCAAACATTTATAAATAACAAAATTCAATCAATCAACGTGCAGTGCCATCGTTCAAGAGAGAACTCGGACCAATCAGAGAGTCAGAGCAGCGTACGATATTGGCGCATTCCACAGCTACGAAGAGGTGATGCCTATTGTTACAATGCATTGGACTGTAACGCCTCTGCGTTGTTAGATGGACGCATACATGAGGAAGTTGTGCAGAGAGACGCCGCATTGCAGATTGTTCTACGTCGGAACATCATACGAAGGACGAGTTATGCACGCGGTGAAGGTGGGTTCAACTCGTGAGTCCAGTTGTAAAGACCAGGAATCACCGCTTACTATGACTCTTACTCTTACTATGACTCTTACTCTTACTATGACTGTTACTATGTCCAGAATCCACAAGGATCTAAGAAATTTTATCCGCTCATCTACTATAATATATGCAAAAATGTCACTGAGGTTGTTCGGTGGTGCACTGAAGTTGGCTTTGAACCAATTTGTTGACAATTTAAAGTTATTATTGCCATTATAATAAATACACAGACCAGCATCAATGTTATCCTCGGCCAATCGCACAGTACACAACTCACTTATAACTATTTATAAGTAGCAAAATTATTGTACTTGTTGATTTGCGAGGAATTGTGATGACACTTTGGCATATATTAAGCATAATAATGCAGCCGTATTGGTTGAAAATTTGCGACATTTGGCTTCGCAAATCAACAAGTACATTAATTTTGCTACTTATAAATAATTATAAGTGAGTTGTGTACTGTGGGATTGGCCGAGGTTCAAATGGGATTGGCCAAGATTCAGATCGAGGCATTACAATTTCACGCACACCTTATATAGAGTGGGCCAAAAGTAGTCTATCTACTCCATGTTAAAGATCTCCATGCTTTTCAATGGAGCAATGCATTATTGAGAAAGTGTTACAAAAAGATCGCTGTGTGATTCTACGCTAAGATAAGAGAAAGAAATACTTCGCAAGGTTAGTCTAAAATGTCATGCTGTTACTCCTATCATTTATATTCCAATTTCACCAACATTTATGCCGATTTATCTCAATTATTAGAGGGTGCTCAACATTCTGCGATATTTGCATTTTGGGCGGCAAACAGGGCCCCACCATGGATGGGCTTCAATGAACGCATGAAAAGACAAAGCTCTCTTACTATATTGTTTTGTTTTGTTTGAGTGTTATTGTTGTGACATTATAACTAATATTTTATCTTCTAAAACGAAATCAAAGCAGATAATTTGTATTGAAGCGCCATACAAGAGGTGATATTCATTAATGCTCGTTCAGGGGCTCATTTGATTTCGCTCTCTTCGCAATCACTCACCATTCGCACTTAAATATTCTTCCCTCATTCAAAATAAACTTTTCACTTGATTTCTTGGCTTAAATGGGCGCAGAAATACAAAGACAATCCATACAAGGTAGTTATTTTCTGACATAATTGATACAATCATTTAGAGTTTTGTAACATGAATTACTTTTGGCCCAATCTGTATAAACTAAGGTTGACTGAGCAAATCAGTCGTGATATGGAGGAATAACCTTGTAATGTAACATTGTAAGCAAATAAATTTAAGATAACACAGAACATAGATCAGTCACTGAAATCAATGAAAATAATAACGTTTAAAAATGTTGGTTACTTTTCACGATAAGTACATACATTTCAACTCGATACATCCCTTCCTTAATATGCACGTGTTTCATCCCTCATAACTGTATTTCAGTTCAGCCAATCGTCGTCAGCGTCCCCGAAACGTGGCATTTGGATCGACGCTGGCATTCACGCCAGAGAGTGGCTGGCCCCAGCAACAGCCATGCACCTCATTCACACCGTGAGTATTGATGCTGACGTTGCTCTCAACTCAGCACATGAGGAAGGTGCATGTCTCTTCCTCGAATGCGCTGCTGGGAATTACGGTCGAGTTCAAAATTGAAAAGCCAGCATCCAATCAGAATGCAGCTAAATTAGGTCATCTTCAAACAGCATAGCACCAGAATCCACCTCCGATAAATACTTCGCAAGCCATGTTAATTGGCACGCATTATTGCATAGTGGAGTGTGTCTATTTTTAGGAACGTGATTTCAGAAAGAACATGTAGATATGATTTTGCACTTGCACAGCGCATTACATAATTTTGTTTTAGTTTGCGGTGGCAATTCGTAGGAACGACCGTCAACTATTGAGCATGCTGGATGACTATGACTGGTACTTCATGCCTTGCATCAACCCAGACGGTTATGAATATTCAAGAAATCATGTGAGTTTATTCATGAATATTCGTGTGCTATGCATGACCTTTATATAGGACCGATTGTGGCGGAAAACCCGGAGCCGTCACCATGGCAACCAAGAGTGCATTGGTGTGGATTCAAATCGCAATTGGGATTTTCACTGGATGGGTTTGTGGCCATCGCATGTTTCACAGTAATTATGACTAATATCCTTGCAGAAATCGGAGCTAGTTTCGATCCTTGTAGCTCGATCTATGCAGGTCCCTATGCTTTTTCGGAACCGGAAACGCGTGCAGTGAGAGACTTTCTCCTGACCTACAGGTCAACACTAGTGGCCTACATCAGTTTCCATAGCTACGGGCAGTTCCTTCTTCACCCCTGGGGCTACACGTCTGATTTGCCAGAAGATCACGAAAAATTGGTGCGATTTTATAAAGTACAATAATGTAGCACATTGTCGTCTGTTCCAGATGTTCGTTCTTGACAATGTTGCGGCAGTAATTCAATCCACAACCGGGAAGCAATACACTCGTGGTAGCTCCACTAATGTCCTATGTGAGGAAGCTGTGAGCATAGATATGGAGATTTAATTGGATATAAACAATTTGGGACATCGTCTCCTCTTTGTGAAAAAGTGGTCATAGCGTGTCTCCAACTGAGCCTCTCGCAGTTTAGCACGAATTATAAAATAAAATAAAGGCTTCACTACCCTGGATGGAAAGGAGTGGCGCCCCTTCTGTATTAACCAAAGTGGCCAGAGAGAACTCGAAATAGTTATTTATTATTTATTAATATAAAATTCACGTATATCCGACATAAAATGTATATTATAAATTTATAATGTGAGTTAAAAAAAAAAAAAAAAAAAAAAAAAAAAAAAAATAGATAAAACGGAAGCCTACATTTGCTAAATAATTATAAATTTGATCAAAATTTGATCGTTTTTGGTTCGACAAACCCGGAATTTGCGATAATCGAGTGAACAAATGACAGGCTTGTCATGGCAACGAGGGACACGCAAAGACCACTTTTAAGGAGCGGTGTCGGATTTGGTTGATATAGAAGCTAATCTCCATATCTATGGTTGTATAGCTTCAAGAGTGATAGCGATCAATTATTTACAGATGAAGCCGCTGGAGGCTCAGACGACTGGGCGAAGGCAGTCGCAGGCATCCCATTCAGCTTCACGTTCGAGCTGCGTGACCACGGTCTGCACGGATTCCTGGTTCCAGAGGATGAAATTGAGGAGTCTGGGAGAGAGATGTTTGCTGCTTTGAATGAGTTGCAATCCGCCATCTCAGTGCTCAGAAAAATGCAATAAACCTTCACGCTTGCTTATTTCCGTGCTAAACGTTTTGCTGACATCAGGTAACGACTTTATTCCATGATTAAATCAATCATTAAACTGCAATCTTCAACCCAGTGCTAAGAGTATGCCTCTGCTTTGAAGATATCACCGCTGATTTGGAACAAAATCCAAGACGCTGCTCTGTCGAACATAATTAGTAGCTATACATTTTTGAAGTAGGCTTCAAATGCCCGTACAGCAGTACATGAGCGTAGACTCCTACAGACCGACTCGGAAGACCGATTACTGTCGATGCAACTGTCCCTGTTCGCATACATCTGACAAATCCTTAAAATACACATTATATGCAGCCTCAGTGCCGAGTGGCAAATTAACGTTGCATTCGCCGCAAGATATTATCACCTTTCAAACATATCACCAACACTCATTATTTTATAACAGGCGTATCGAACAAAAACTTTTACATACTTTTATGACATATAAATTTGACTTTTGCAACGCTCTCCTTGTCAATCTCTCTGGTCGATGCTTTGAGAAACTGCTAGGGTCCTTTCGCGATGGTGCTTTGTCATGGTAAACAAATGTTTGAGCAACAATTCGTCAAAGTTTAAACATTAATACGAATACCTTTTGACACCTAACTACAAAAAAATATCATAATTAATGATTATTCAAGCGATATAAAGTGAGATAAACAACGCTCATCGAGTAAATCGTATCTTAATTTGGAAAGAGACTTCATTTGCATTTGATACACGCCATGAGTGCCTTGTGTTAATCTCTCGTGGTTGAGAAGTTGACGTTATTAATTTAATTTAATTTAATTATGTTATATACAGAGTGAGCCAAACGTAGTCTATGTTTGGACTCAATTTATGTGGGTCCAAACTCAATCAATTTTATGATTCCATCGTAACAATAATTGTATACTTTACTTTTCCAAAGTGCACGCTTTTGGCCAAGTTGTTAAATTGTACCAAGCACAATCAATAATCCTGTTCAATAATCGTTATTGTCTCTAAATCATTGCTTGGATGTTCACCTTTGAGATTTACAAAATCAATCAAATTGGAAGTAAATGCAGTAGTCGTACATCACTATTTGAATAATTATTTCTCGATCAATAACTGGATTTTAATTTTTGCGCTTTCGTCTCCAAGAAATTGTGCAATGACGCCCATATATAGCCAAGTCTTGGGCGTATTCGCCATATCAGCAGCACAAGCAGCCATGCATTGCATTAGTGTACATTTGCGCATTTTTATTTTGTATATTTAATTCAGTCAAATTAGCTCCAATGAGGGGTGGGGGTGGGGGAATCTAAATCTAAATGCAACATAATTTCCTTTGGTGGGATCTGGTACCTCATGGTGTCTGGTATGCTAAACTGAGTGAACCAAAATCTAAGTTAGGGATTAATCCAAATTGGAATTACACTGTGTTTACATGGGTTTCGGATAATGACTGGAATTCACTTTCACTCTGAAGAGCACAATCTTTGATTTAAAGTGCATCGTCGTGTTAATAAACAACACATAATATATTCACAGATTGTTCTGCATATGAGCCCTTGGTTGCCTCCGTTGATGACTCTCGGCTAAGTGCACAATCTTCAGAAAATATGCTGCAACCCTGAGCAAGTAAATTGACAAAGATCAACAAATTAGCAGGTATTGTATTTGGGATGATTTTTGGGTCTGCCTCCTGTTAGCAAGGTTCGCCTCACCTAAAGGTTCACATTTGACCGTGATTGGCCAGCAGAAGAAAGGTTCAAAGTTTTAGCCTAAACATTAAAAGGTCAAACAATCTGAAATATCACCGAATAAACGAATTATATTAGACACAAAAAGCAAAAATAAGAATTCATTTGCCTGGAGATGGTGGCTGCCATTCAACATGAAGTTGTTCTCGGGGAGGAAGTGAAGCTCGAGCGCATCCCTTTGAATGTCCCCAGTGGCATTGTCAGTTGCCTAAAGGTAAATAGTCAGCCGGGACTGGAATTGAAAATACTTCATCAAACTATGTCAGTATTAAGTCACCATGGTTACCAGGAGGTGTTCAGTCTGACAATGTCCCCCTCATGTAACACACAAAAACTTCGCCAGATGGGAAACACCTGCCACAATAATTGATGACCAATGTGCAACCCCCAATGATTCAGTTAAGCATCCCTGACAAAAGGTTCACCCATCGATCCAGACACATATGTCAAATAACTGTAGTAATTAAGTTTAAAATTATAATGTAATTGTTACTACAACTGCATCATAATTTTAAACTTACTGGCGTTTAATGAAATTTTGACAGCGTTTTTGAGCTGTTCATTATTTTATGCTGCCCTAGGAGTAATCGGGTGGGGACCAGCGGTCTCTTCATTGCATGACCCCAACAATTGGATCGAAGTTGACTTGGTGGAAGAGATGTTGATTGCAGGCATCGTCACATTGAGCAGTCGGGGCGCGGATGACTACGTGAAGACCTTCAAAATCAAATATCGCTCAGATGAATCAGAACCGTTGAAAGATTACATCAATGCTGAGGGGAGTGAGGTGAGTGTATTTGACGAGCATGGACATTGCATCGAGAAATTTGTTCCAGATTTTTGCTGGCAACACAGCTACGAACGAACCGGCATTCAATGGTTTCGATGTCAATATTCTTGCGCGCTACGTCCGCCTCTATCCTCTGGAGTACAATAATTATCCGACATTGAGGTGGGAACTCTTTGGCTGCGCCAACCGTGAGTCATCAGTGAGTCATACATGGACATGTTTCACAACTTTGTTTCTTAGCTTCTGAGCCCATTTTGAAGCTTGGTTTCAGACCGCCAATGCCCTCTCCGGATAATGCCCCAAAGAACTGCATCCACACGAAGAGCAATCACATTCTATTGCAATGGAATGAACTGGAAACTCAAGCGAATGCAACAAAACTTAGGCTGAGGGGGAAATCGCTAAGTTGCGACATGATCACAGTTGGCATTGGGGTGAAATCGACAGGCTGCCACGTTGGATATGAAAAGTGTAGAATTGAGGAATTGGGTAAGAAAGATAGATGCCAGGCGGTTTGCCAGTTGAGTGACAAGCAGATTGGTCAGCCATTCAAGGTGATGCTGGTGGTCAATGGGAATGGTGACACTCAGCTATGTTCGGCTGACTTCAACCAGCACTCATGGTCAGATGCTATCAATTACATCGATGCATATATCTATCAGATAATCGCGCCCTTCTGGTATGAAATATTCAATCGGAATGAGCCATAACTTGATTTTAAATTGGATTCGATTCCGGCAACTGCACATCAATTGTCAGGCACTGTGTGACATTTCTCCTGCTATCATGTGTTAGCCGTAGAAATATGGTTAAAATATATCGCAACAATCTCGAATGTTCGTTATTCATCTTATTTTCATACGATATTGTGCTTTATTTGTGTAATAAACGCTCTTGAAATTTCGAAGTAACGACTCTAATGTCGTGTTTTTCGTGGTTCTATGAGGTCCTCTATTCTCAATCTGTTTATCTAGAGGGTCACTGAAGTGCGTTATGATTGCCATAGAGAATCGCGAATTAGAGAGCGTCTATGTTTTCATGGGAATATAAATAATGACGCAATGTTTGTGCCTCGGAAACACATAGAAAGAAACCGAGAACATTTGTCCTGGAAATCACACACAAGAACAGTTAATTGTATGTCACCTCAATTAAGACGTTCTTCTATGGGGAAAATCCGCTGACCATGTATTTTAAGTACGGAAGAAATCGATTCGATTGATATCTAAATTGTTCGTCCCTCGGTTTCGGCATGAATACTTTCGACAAAATTTCCATTTACGATAAAACGTATTGGGTGCAGTTTTAACAGACCTAAAAATTCTGCAGCTTTGTACATTGAGCTCAGCCATCGTCTTTGGAGCGTTTTTTCAAATTTTCTTTTCGTCAAAAATCACAATGATGCATAAAGCTTTGGTGAAATGCAACCCATTTGCTTCCACATTGTGTGATTGTCGAAGTAATGCAAAAGTCGGTTGGTAGATGAAGACTGAATTTTATTGATGCACAATTGACTTTATAGAGCGAAAAAGGTGAGATGATCAGGAGTGATATTTACAAGACGAGTATCCAACTAAATAAAGAAGCGTGTGATGAAATATATCAGACGAGTCGTTCAATACTATCAATACTATGACATCCCCCTCTTTCTGACATAAACAGTATATCAGTAAAATAAACAAACAAACAATATATACAGGAAGAAATTAAACGTAAACAGTTCATTGAATTACGGCCGGTTCTCCCAGACGATCATAGTGCAGACGGGATGGGAAGTGGAGATCTCTCCCCGATCGCCTAGGAAGTGTCCTTCTTGGGTCCTCTATGTCTTCGTTTCCACCCTCAGTGCAACGGTCTGATCGGATACGTCGTCGATTTCTCTGAAACCGCTGGCCGGATGGAAGCTGCACGCGATAACTCCGAGGTTGAGCTGTCGTAGGGGTTCCCACGATGTTACCTCTCTGCCACTTTGACTTCTCTGGATCTATCTGAACATACACATTTTCATTCAACTGTAACTCTCTGAACTTCCTGGCTCTCTGGTTGAAGCGGTGGCGTCTTTTATCTCTTTCAGCAGCCATGCGTTCGCGATGCTGAGATCCTCTGTCGGAGGAGTCTTTCGCCTTAACAGGAAGGACTGTTTGGAGTCGTCGTTGGTTGAGCAATTCGGCTGGTGATGCCATTCCTGACTGGAGCGGGGTGGCTTGATACATCAGCATTGTAAGGTGGAAGTCTGAACCGGTCAGCTTGCAGCGCTCGAGAGTTTGTTTGCTGATCTTGACCATGGATTATATGAAGCTACTCGATTGGGAATACTTGGGGCTTGAGGGTTGGGTGGAGCCGTAAAACCCCAATCACTCACTCACTTGGGGCTTGAATGAATGACCTTGCAGAAGGTGAGATAGGATTCATTTGTGAATTGAGCACCTTGATCAGACATAATTTCTTCCGGCAGCCCATACCCTGAAAATACAGTCTTTAATACGCAGACTAAATAAGCCGCAGACATTGTGTTGACTGATCTCATGACAGGAAAGCGAGAATAGTTGTAACAGGTATTCTTGGCGATTCCATTCGAAGTAATCTATACCGATGCGTTTCCAGGGCCCTGCAGAAATCTCATGCTGGAAAATCTCTTCTTTAGGCTGGCTTGGTCTTGTTGCTTGACATGCAGAGCAGTTTCTTATTGCTTGTCTTATATCCTTCAGATAATTCGACCAATAGATAGTTGTTCGTGTCAGCAGGAGACTGGCTAGTCCGGGCTAGTAGGAGACTTTTCTTCTCCGAGGTGGCTCTTGTGCAGTAGCTCAAGGAATTTGCCCTGCAGGATCTTCGGGATAACCATTTGAATGCTGCGGAAAAGAATACCATCTTCTACAGTTATGTCATCGCTACTGTTTCTCTATGGGTCGGTCGCAGTCTACCTTGCGTGGTGGCCACCCATGATGCACATATAGTACCACTTGTTAAGGGGCCGGGTCTTTCTGAGTTTCCATTGTCACCACTTCAAGACAGTTTTGATTCACGGGCATGGTTGACGTCAGTGTATGCAGGGGAATCACGTCTTCTGATCTTACATCGGCTGTTGATTTGATGTATGGGCACCTCGCTGGCGGATAAATCTGTCAATGAGTTAGGGATAGGATTAGCTCGGAGAGTTGTAGCTATTAGACTTGCAGTCGTCTCACGATACTCTGCTTCTTGCACTGGTGCAATCGCTGTTCTTCAGTCGTTGACATTCCTGCAACATGTCCCGATGTGCCAGGCCAACAAGTAATAAGTTACTCAATACCAACTGCTTAACATGTGCGTGAGTAATTGTAGAAGAGGCCTTATATGAGGGGGTGATCCTCTCAATTAATTTTCCTGCTTTGCTTTGAAATTCAGATATGAGAAGGTCGCCTTGCTTCGTGTAAAGGTAATCAATGCAGTCTTCGATGTAGTGACTTGACGGGTTACGAAATTATCAAAGGCTTTAAGGATTTTCTTATGGTCGTAAGTCTCACCAAGCATTCCGACTTGTTGCAGGGTGTCTTCATTTTGTTCCCCTGAGCACACAATGACATAAGCGCAGGCCCACAGCTCAGTCTTGTTCGAATCCTCAGCCATGCTCAGTCTCAGCACTCTTTGTACCGCTGAGGCAATCGAGCGTCAACTGCCCAATCCATGTTGGGGCGAGTCCACGTCTTCATATAGCGTGGTCTTCACTGATTCTGACACCATGTCGAAGTATAATGCATAAGTCGGTTGGTAGATGAGAACTGAATTTTATTGATAGACAACTGACTTTATAAAGCGAAAAGGTGAGATGATCAGATGTATTATTTACAAAACGAATATCCCAATTAAATAAAGAAACGTTTGATGAAATATATCAAACGAGTCGATCAATACTATGACAGTGATCGATCGATTGAAAGTTTTACTTGGTTCCGAGAAGCTGTAATGATCCGAAATCAGGAATCAGAATTACGCAAAACGTATCCTATGATGTCTCGGCAGGAAATTGATCTTCCACTGTTGTGTCGTGACTTTCCAGTTGAAAGAAAGGAGACGAAACTCCGAAGTTGTGCAATTTTAATCAGTGAGTTCTCAGTTTATATACACAGAATGAGGGTGAAATGCTCACGCAGAGTAATGCATTGATCGAGAGAATGTGTGAACAGATTGAATGAATGAATTGATCTGCTTGTCTTCGTAACATCCCCTTTTGTGTGGCTACCCTTTCGTCCTGAAAAAAATGACTGATGCGCTGGCCATCATGCAACAGTGCCTTCTAGATATTTAAAAGTGGATGTCCTATCGTAAACTGAAGATGAACTGCAATAAAACAGAATACCTGGTCCTTTCTTCTGGACACGATGCACGAGCATATGAACTGCAGCGCTCAATTGTCATTGGCGGAGAATCCATCTCCCCATCTTCTACCCCTGTGCGTAACCTCTGTGCTCTTGTGGACTCCACTGTCTCTATGGAAGCTTTTATTACGCATGTGTGCAGAGTGTCTTATTTTTATATTCATAACTTGAACAGGATTAAGAAATTTTTAGATTACGGAACACTCGAGAAATTAATACACTGTTTTATAACGTCAAAGTTGGATTATTGTAACTCACTATTTTTAGGACTGCCTGCCATTTATATCAAACGACTCCAGCGAGTGCAAAATGTTGCTGCGAGAATTTTAACAGGCACGCTTCGGCATGAACATATTACCCCGGTTTTATTTCAATTGCATTGGCTGCCAGTTGAGGCCAGAGTGAAATTTAAGATACTTTTATTGATTCACAAATGTGTTTACCAAGTTGGCCCACTCTATTTACGTCATTTAATTGTAAAGGAAAGCTCTCAGAGAATTTTACGATCAGTCGATCAAGATCTTTTACATATTCCTTTAACAAATTCTTCACTAATTTACGAGCGAGCTTTTAGCGTGGCTGGCCCCCGTATGTGGAACTCGCTACCACTCAATCTACAAGCCATTGATAATGCGATTGTTTTTAAAAGACATTTAAAAACTCTTCTTTTTACGGAATGTTATCAGGATTTTTATAAGTGTTTCACTTTGGTTTTATTAATTTCATTTTTATCCATGTCATTATTGTTTTTTATGTAAAGAGCGTTTAGAGCATTTTTATGGATTTTACGCTTTATAAAATAAATTTATTATTATTATTATTATTTATTATTTTGTGATGATCAATTCGGATCAATCTCATGATAACAGTATGTAGTACAGGGGTATTAGGATAAAAAAGGGAAAAAAATAACATCAAGCTAAATTTTTGATATGTGATGCAATATACCGCAAATAACAACATATCAAAACTCCCCGAGGATACACCTTGTGCAAAAAAAATTCTGGCTGTTTGAATGTTGCACTTAAGACTTAATAA
>KB310551.1:25032-41943 GCA_000328365.1 Capitella teleta
AAACGGTTGCTNTGAGAAATATATAGAGACATCAGGTAGCCTCAAATTCGTCACTTAACCATGCTATTTTTGTAAAAATTTCCAAGAGGACACCCCCTCCCAGACACACAGCCGCTGGGGCTGTGCCCCAGTACAGGTCCATGGCTGGCTACACCCCTATATTTTGGGACAGTTAAGCAGAGCAGAGACAGAGTGGTGACGTCAGGAAGATCGGATCACGAATACCAACATGTTCTGGACCTCGTGGAGCCAGCTGAGGGACCTTCTGGAGAAGACTGGACATCCTTGATGCCACTTCGCTACGTTTCCAATCTGAAGACAAGTCCTTATACAAAAGGACTATAAAATTGCGACCTGACCTGATCTGACCTGATGGCGATCGTTAAAATGATCATGACTACATCAATACATGCATACCATTATTGTTTATCTTGTGCCTAAAGGACCTGTCGTATGTGTTACCCTCAATAAAGCGGTTATGTATGCAGGCGACACTTTTTATTTAGTGTGTGAAATTGTTCTGAGGTGTTCACCAAGCTAAATCAATATTTAATGTACGTTGTTATTGGTTCGATTCGATTCGATTGTTACAATTATGAATATACAAAAGTCTATGCTGTATCATTTACACCTCGTTGCGAATGTAACATGGCATTACAACGCCTTATTCAGTCTTCAATGTCCGCAACGGGGTAAAGCAGGGTGGAATTCTGTCTCCAGTGCTCTTCACTATTTATGCAGATATGCTGCTTGAGGCCCTTAAGAGTTCTGGGCTGGGATGTCACCTGGGACGGACATTTACTGGCGCTCTGGCCTACGCAGACGATGTCGTCCTCCTTGCTCTCACTCGCTCCGCCCTGAAAAACATGTTGGCCATTGCAGAGAGAGTCGGCTCTGATCTGCACATCAAATTCAATGCGGCAAAATCTCAGCTGCTCCTGTTCAATCCTGGTCAGCACAGAGAGGTCTCTCCTGTGTACTTCAGCGGCGCCTTTGTGTCACAGTCCATGGAGGCAGTCCACCTGGGCCATTTGATCAGCTCCGACAGCAAAATGCCACCGAGGATCTCACGAGACGAACTAACATCCTGGCATCGAGATTTGGGCACTGCGGTCTCGAAGTGAAATATTGTTTTTTTAAGGCTCACTGAATGTCGGCATACGGGTCAAGCCTATGGAACCTGCAGGATGCTGCACCATACTTCTGTGCGTGGAGAAAATGCTTGAGAAGATTGCTTTATCTCCCACGTACCACTCATCCCCACGTGCTGCCCCCTCTTGTGCATGACTTTTATTCTGACTATCAGATTCACCGGAGGTCAATGCATTTTATGTTTGCATGCTCTACTTCGGGGAATGCTATTGTACAGCGTTGTTTTAAAGAAATTATCCTTGGCAGCAGGTCTGCAGTGAGTGACTCGTTAACAATCATGAGTGCCAAGTACAACCTCGATAAAAGGAACCTGCCCACCTCTCTCAAGAAACCGATTGCTGAGCCTCATCAAACAGCAGCAGCTTTGCGTGATTTTATGCTACTCAGAGAGGAGACTGGGGATTTTAATTTAAGCTGTATTATCGAGCATCTGGCCACACCTCTTGTCAATTTTATTTTTATTTTATTTTTTATTTTATTTTATTTTTAATTTTCATGATTAATTTGAGCAGCATTTTATATCGATTATTGCTAAGCAGCAAAAGTGGGTCGGTGTGTCCCTTGTAAGCTGTTGACCCCTGCGCATGCGTCGAGGGCTACCAGGCGCCGTCCTCGTCCATACACAGGATCTGTCAGCACTTAGGCCTCACAGACTGGCGACTGCTGCAATCGAATAAAATCTAATGCCTCAAAATTATGTTGCTATTTGGTGTTGTGAGTTTTTAATCCAGGGGGAGGATCCGCCATAGGTTTTCTCACATGCTTAAACACCCAGCAATAGATTTTAGTTGTTGTATAATTACTTTTTACTTTCCATGTAATATTGCATGTATACATATGCGAAATAAATATTATAATAATTAAATAATCACCCAGTCGAAATTACTCATAGCACAAATTTTCTCTGCGTCATTTTCGATTCCCATCTTCAATGTTGCCTTAAATCATGTTTCACATAAATTGTGCTCATAAATCCTGATTCACCAAAGGTGGCGAGCGGTATTTGTATCATTTGTAAATTGAAGCATCAATATTATCATCGCACATTACCGTAGATAATTAATGATAATGATTAGTGATGAATTTTGAATTTGTCCGAATATTCAAAGCTGAAGCTTTGAGCAATAGATGATCGTCGAAGCAGAATGTGGAGGAGGTTATTAACCCGCTCCACAGCAGGGATACCTTCGTTTGGGACATGCTGCCAACGTATATATCGTCAAAAAGAGTAATAACAATACTTTCAAATGCTGGATACTTAGCTTATTCTACTTGATGTAGCAGATGTACATACGATTCATGTCTAATTTGTATGTATTTTTATTTTTTAAGTGGAAAAAAAGGTTTACTTCCAAGTTCATTTTCCGATTGGTTCTATTTCCGCTGTAACATAAGCACTCGTTCCACCAGAAATCCAATTCTGTAATTATCACAAAATAAAATAAAATAATACTATTATTATTATTATTATTATTATTATTATTATTATTATTATTATTATTATTATTATTATTATTATTATTATTATTATTATCATTATCATTATTATTATTATTATTATTATTATTATTATTATTATTATTATTATTATTATTATTATTATTATTATTATTATTATAATTTTCGAAGTCAATCTGTGAAATATTGGGCGTGGGGGCTGTACTTTATTTTGTTGTTGTCTATAATCTGTTGATAGAAACAAATCTACCAGCTTTCAAGAAATGACTCAAACATGACTCTGACTCTTTTCAAGTAATTACCCCTTTTTTCCCTCACTCTCTCGGTTTTTGTTTTTTTTTTGTTTTTGTTTTTGGTTTTTTTATCTTTTCTATGAACTGATCTCCCTGATTTCAATTCAGTTTATTTTCATGTTGCATGTCATGAAACTATTATTATTGTCTGCACTTTTTTCACATTATTATATTATTACGTGGCATAATTTTATGCCGGCATATCAATCATTGCTTATATTGTGCTAAATAACTGATTTGATTTGAAAATTTAAACGCACGAATTCAAAGGTTTCAAGCACATGTCAATAAATCTGTCTGTGCCCAGAGCCCGCAAAAAAAAGGCTTCCATAGTTATATGCGACTGCAACGAATTCTGTTGTCAAGATAATCAAAGCAACATATTATTGCGCTGTCTAATATTTTTCTTTCATATTTAGCCAATAAACAAATCTGACACTAAGAGAAGTTATTAAAATCAGACTATAACTGACTCAATGAGGTCTTTCGGTTATTAAAACAACCATACATTGAGATTATTAGACAACAAACTAAGATCTATATTTTTGCATAGTCACTTCCGGTGTGAGTGGTTAGGCTCGATGTAAACAAGTCAGAAATTCCATTCTAAATCTGTATATTGTTACTCAATAATCGGGTAAGACCTGCTTCGTTTATCAGTTGATTGTTTGTTACAACATCACGATGATCAAATTTCGGCTTCTTTTGTTATTATTATTGACCCACCGTTACTCACTCCGAGAACAGGAAAAGGTTTTTGTTTTAATAAAATTATACATTTCACCGGGTGATACCTGAACCTGTACAGTACACTAACACTGGTGTACACATTCTGGGTACATAATTAAGCTCAAAGCTGGTTATACTTAATATGAATTCTATTATTACATGTATAAGCAATCTTTCGCCGCAGGTGACGTTGTTGAACCAGCGACCCCAGCAACCCCACCATGGCCAAAGGTTATGACCCATATGCACCGACATCTCGTATCCCTCGCTTGCTTCCACCAACGAAGCGTTCTAAGAAGCAAAAGCGCAGCTCATCGGCGCCCACCCGATTTGAGATACTGGCCAAAGATTACAAGGAATGGATCCAAGAAAAACAACAAGAAAAGTTGTCCGCGATTCGACATCGAAACCAGAGTTACTCCGGATCAACCCGCAGTCGCTTAGCTCCGACAAAAGTAGTTCCGGCTTCCAATGTATCTGTCTATGGCTATGCCGGCCCCCAAAGGCAGACGAAGAACAAACCACCGTTACCCCTGCAAGGGAAACGTAGTTCGGGCCGAGATAAAAGTCACCCATTGCCGCCCGTTGACCGGCCGTCTGCCAACAACAGCCCCTCCGTTCGCAGCCCTAGTCCAAGCCCAAAACCCGCAGCCCCGTTCCTCAAGCGAGCAAAGATGATTCGACCTTCAAGGCGGACCAACGGAAGTGAGCTTGAAAGTGGGACTGATAGTGACATGAACGGTAACCACAAAGCACTGGGACAACTGACACCGTTAGAGAAAGCTCGCTTGCATAAGATTCGACAAAGAGAGAAATTGCGAATGAATATTGAGTCGAGCGACGACGAAGGAAATCGAGTCATTCGTCGTAATCCTGCGATCCACCGAGTGGAAAAAAATTCCAAACGCAAACCTAGAACTTTGAGTGGTTACCACAGTGATGAAAACTCGCACCCCGAACTCTGTAGCACGTACACCATGCAAAACGGGTTAAATTCTACTTCATCATCTCCTCATATATACTCTGCCATTAACCAACCTAAAAGTACTCAAAACTCAAGTCGCCAAGCATTGATTCGTGCGCAGAAACTACAGATGTTGAACAAGCAACGAAGTCATACTGGGACTCAAGAAAGTAGTTCGGATGAGGAAGATCCTGGAGGGTCATTTGATGTGGATACCAGTATAACAACCAGTGTTGATGATGAGGTCTGGAGAAAGAAGAAGGAGCTGGAAGGATTGATCGCGAGGCAGGAGGCGGAACTGGAGGCTATGCAGAGACAGAACGCTGCCGAACGAGAGAAGGTTGGTTGATGTCAATATTTAGTAGTGATTGGCGAAGCTTCGGCTTCGGATTTCAAACTTCTACGACTATTGGGTTATCTCCAATGCTCCGGCTTTGAATGAAAAGAGTTCAACGAACCCGAATGTCATAATAAATTTTCTCCTTTGTCAATTGCAATCTCTAGGTCACTCTGTAAGTCTGTTTAATCACAGGTAGGCCAGCGCTTGCATTACTCGAGGTAATTAAACGCTTGAATGCATAACAAAATGATGGGTTTCAACAAACAATGCTTCAACTCAACTCTAACACTGTCCAAAGTTTTAATGAAAAGATTCAAAAGAACAAACTTTCACTATTGAAGTTTTAAAATTAATACATATACACTTTAACAATGGAACTCTAATTGGGCACAATTTCTTGATTCATTGCTTACTTAGGGGCTTTCAGCTTTATCGGTGAAATATCACCGGGTCCACTACTGTCAATTTTGTTGAGCTTATTGCCTTAAAAAGGGCAGGGCATCGACGCACATGGCTGAACTTGACCAATCACGTGGTGAGCTGTTACTAATTGGTCAGCTGCCTGAAGAGGCGTCACTTGATTGAGCTCACTAGCCTATATAATGAAAGTACGAGTATTGCTGCAATTGAGTTGTTATATATTCGGCTTTGACGAATATCAACTGCTCGAAGCTTTGGCTTCGAATATTTGGACAAATTCAATATTTGCCCATCACTAATATTTAGCAACCCAATTATAATTATTATTATTATAAATATATGAATAAATAATTGAATACTTTATAATCATAATGCATTCGCGACATTTCACGGTCATTGATATTTCTCTGTGTTGTTGGCTACAGCTAACAAAAGCGACTGAGCCCACTGGGTGCGAGTGACTCATCCAATATAATCATCCCTGTCAAAACTTGATCCTTTTGAGACTTAGAAACGTCAATCACTTTATTGATACTTGGCGCTAATCACGCTCACTCAGCTTTTTGCTTTCTCCTCTTGGAACAGACAATTATGGAAGAAAAATTTAAAAAGAGCTGTTCTCTGTCTTCACGCATGCGTTGGTTGCCATTCAGTACACTGCATATTTCCATTGCTAAGATTCAGTGTAAACGGGACTCCTTAATTTTAATAGATCAACAGTCTAGCAGCGTGCGTGACTATGCTACCTGGTCCGATTGGATTGTGACTCAAGTCCTATGATAATAATAATAATTGATCTGTGTTATTGAACCACTGCAGTCCTGAGATAATTATGTCTTGCAATGCTTTTATCAATTGCTTTCATGTTTCATTCTCAATCTCCATAAGGACTGGATCAAGATGAAATGTATTCCATTTCCCCGTGAGGTTTGTCACACACTGAAAATCATAACGCACTTTGCTGCTGCACCGCTGACATAGAAATCATAACGCACTGGTCAACAACAAGAACGCTGAAGCAGCTACTTTTAGGCTGAAGATATGCGATTCACTGCATACGAACCATGTATTGTTTACTACATGTATATAATCCACAAGGAAGTGTGTTTTCTGTTGAGTGTTAAGTGTTAAGTGACCAATGGTATCGTGACCATCACATAACTTACTTATGGAATGATCTCCGTGGATTAACAGTGTTATTTCCCGGAGAAGAGAAAGACGCGTAAGATTAGCAGATTAACCTTCTCCTAATCATCCGCTCAATCCGAGCGTTCGACCGTTGTGAGGAATTTAGCACCAGATTCCGCTGTTGTTGTCTTGGCAACCGTCGCTTGGTTACAGACCACGTGGCTGCTCCCCTTGTGTACTTGAATTCAATTCCTTGAGCGCACAGTTGCTCCTCCTCCGAAACACTAATTTAAACCAGAGACCCTATAATTAGATGTTCCATATATATTACTTAATAATGTCTTCCAGTACAACGCTTAGGCCTTACACTACCTGTATGGCCCTCATAAATTATGTTAATTCGTCTTTTCGACATTGCATTCATTGGCATGCAGTATTTCACGTGCCCCCCCCCCCCCCCCCGCCTCCGCTGCATCAAGGTCCCCAGCGTCCTTGTGTTGCTATGACGTCATTGTAAGGATGACCAGCTGAGTTCTTGAGATTGTGCTCTGGATCAGAATACAAAACCGAATCGCGAAATGACCGACTATTAATAAAAATAAAAATAACAGAAAAGTCGTCTACTACCCTATCGTATGCATGAAGAGATCGCATATATTTATCATCGATTTGTCTTGTATTTAGAATGCACGGCTTTGTAATTTATTTTCATATAGATATATATTTTGGGGAGGGGGTGGTTTTTTTTTTTCTTTTTTTTTTTTTTTTNTTCGGTGTTGTTTCTAAAATAGACGCGCAAAAAAAAGTAAAGGAAAGAAAAGCAGCGTAAATTCCACGATGGCCCCGAGCACCATCTGTATTCTGCTCAGGATCACGTGACCCATTGATTATGACGTCACCATTTCCATTTGGGAACAGTTGTTATTCTTGCTTGCGGACTTCTTCGTCTCATTACGTCACGAACGAGTCTACGGAGATCACGTGATGCGGATGACCTCGAAGAGTAAAATATTATGTAATCTATAGAGTCAATAGCAACAAGGCTAAATATGGAGGATTGGCCTGTTATAACTATCGGTGTATTCTGTATTGTGTTGTATGTCTCGTCTGTAGTATATATAATGTAATACCTGAAGTTTGTTATGAAATTGACGAGTGCATTCACAGCCCACGAATTTCCTTAGTTGAAAACGGATTTGCGCGAGATTTGTTTGAAATGAAAACAAGAGCATTTACGTCGTAACAGAATGACCACATTTTAGTTGTATTTGGAAAATTGCAAAAAGTCTCTGAATTGGGAGTTGAATAGCGCGTTGATTTACATCCCACTGAGCAAGCTGAAAATACTCCAAAGTTGATCCGCATAACCCATGATTCAGGGCATGTTTAATATACAGAGTGGACCAAAATTAGCCCATCGGCTCCATGTTAAAAAAAAAACTCAGAAATTTGTTAATGTGTATCAATTATTACAATAACCAAAAAAAAAAAAAAATAAATAAATAAAATAAAATAAAACCTACTTGGTTTGATAATATAATTCTGCGCCCATTTATGCAAAGAAATCAAGTAAAAAGGTAATTTTGAATGAGGGAGGAACATTTAAATGCGATTGCGAAGAGAGCAAAATCAGATGAGCCCCTGAACGAGCATTAATGAATGTCATCTCTTGTATGGCGCTTCCATGCAAACTCTGCTTCGTTTTGATTTTAGAAGATAAATATTAGACGACAGTAATCCTACATTCACAACAAAAACACTCAAACAAACAACAGTGCGAGAGCGTTGCCTTAATTATGCGTTCAATGAAGCTTATCCATGGTCCGGGGCCCTGTTTGCCGCCAAAAGTGGAAATATCGCAAAATGCCAGGGGACACTCTATTGATTGAGATAAATCGGCATTAGTGTTGATGAAATTGAATAGAAATGATAGGAATAGCAGAATGACATGTTATAAACAATGTCTTTATTTCTCTTATCTTTGTGTGGTTTTTTTACGCTGCGATCTATTGTGTAACATTTTCTCGGAAAAGCGCAGTGCCATTGAAAAGCATGGAGATCTTTAACACGGAGTATATAGACCACTTTTGACCCACTTTGTGTGGCGGGTGAATGGCCGTCATGAGACTTGTGCTAAGCCCGATATCAGCATTGATCTCCCACTCAGATTGCAAGTGATATTCTCAACATTGATACATGAGCTATCGAAAAACCTAATCCCTCCAGAGATGACGGACATACAAGCCTTTGAACCTATTTATAGAAGTTCCCTTGCCAAAGAAAAATATCCCATTTTTAATGTCAAGTCTATACAATTATAACCTTCTGCCTGATGATACATGAAATATATTTTTTTTCTCTCTCAATAGGAGAGGAAAGAAGCGGAGCAAGAACGCAAACATCGTGCAGCTCAACGCGAACGTCTGCGAGTCCTGCAGGAGGCCGAGGAACAGGACCGACTGAAGAGAGCGGAGAAGCACAGAGGATCGCACACTCCGCACCGTCCTCCCGGAGATTCACGAAGCAGCAGCCGAAGCACGTCCAGACGCTGGACGCGACGGGATCCCACACCCGAAGCACCGACCCCGGTCCCGAAACAAGCGCCCCGGCGAAGGAAGACATCGGTATCTGCCCTCAAGTCACCCACCCTGCCACCGAAACAGCTCATCCAACCGAGAACCCCTGAAGTGAACGAGAACACTGAATTCTACTTCCAGGTTGCACAGGCTGATGACGCTAATGCTTCCATCAGACTGGTTCAGTGCTCGCTGTGCGGGAGGAAATTCGCCGATGATCGTCTGGCGAAACACACCAAGATCTGCAAGAGCAACGCGAAGAAGAAACCGCGAAAAGTCTTCGATCCTATCAAGATGAGAATTGCTGGCACTGAGCAAGCCAAGTTCGTCGACCCTAAAACATTGACCCAGCAGAAGCCATCGCCAAAACCTTCGGTATGTTTAACTTATTGATTGAGTTATACATGTATTAAACTCTTGTATGTGTACATCCTATAGTATCCTTCATTATAGCGAGAGTAGCATCAACTAGGAATTTAGACGCCATTTTGTGTCCAGAGTTCTATTGACCAATACCCACAGTCATACGAATGTTGTTTTTTTTTCCCCCAATTGATTATACATCATTTGCCTTGGTTAAATGTCAAAAAAAAAAAAAAAAAAAAAAATGGAATAAAGAATTTCGCCTCCAAAATGGCGTCCACAGACTTAGTTGACGTAACTCTGGGGATGAAAGAGAGTACTAGTTCACTGCAAGGGATCACCAGTCGCCGCGTTTACAGGATGACTGATCTGTTTTTGCCGCCATCAGGTTGACATACACCGTAGCGTCTCATGTGTGCGTGGCTGGCGCAGTTTGAGCATTTGCATTTGCACAGAAATGGGCGAATACGTCGCGTGAATGGCGCCCTACGTCATCTACGCTTTGTCGCTGATGCGCCAGTTTCCTGATTGCAAGCGGTGTCTAATGGCGCATAAACCAGCACGATTTCCCCGCTCGTCGCCTTTATATGCGACTGCGACGAAAAAAAAAATTGTATCGTTCAATTAGTTTTTCATCTTATGCAAATCAATGTTGTGTTTTTTTTTTTTTTGTTTTTTTTTTTTGTTAGAGAACAGACGCGAGATTGGCACGCAAGTTGAATAATTAATCAGTGATCTCTGTCGCGTCTTGATTACTGACCTTTGAACTTTCATGTTCATTGCAAGAACTTTCTGTGTATTCGCTGCTTTAACCACTTTCACAGACGCCATTGGAGCGTGTTTACATTGTAGACAGAGAATGGTTCTAGACTGTTATGAATTAGGGTGCGAATAATTAGTTCTGAATCAAATCGAATTGCAACTTTTTGGAATGACCTGCAGCTAGCTGTGTGTGTTTGCCGGTTAAATGGGTTAAGGACTTAAGAGAGTTGATAAATAGCGAGACAGCGATCGTCAAGACAAAGATAGAAAACGACATCAAAGTTGCTTTATTAGTGAGTGAGTGATCGATGGAGGATAATGAGACTTCGTCTCGCACGCAACTCTCTTCATCTGGGGGTGATCAATAATTCAGTCGGTACACGCCTTCTGCGGGGCAGTTATAGATGCCCCAAAGTCACCTCTTAAACACGACTCGTCTTGCATATTATCATGACATACCATCTGCGTATAGACGCTGATATGATATGACGTCACTATTTTGTGGCCACAACGAGGCTGCCCCCTCATGACCTCCACAAGCATCCAATAGCGACGAGCTAAAAATTAGATTTATCTCTCTGGTCTCGTTTTTATGTTATGTTGAATACGATAAACAATATATTCGCGTTAAGAAATTGACATGACTGATGTGGAATCCGACGATGAAAGCGAAAGTACAGGAGGATATCGCTTAATCACTGGAAGGTTGCATCGCAGTTCTGTATTTGGCCCAGAGAGAGATATGTCGTCGTAGTCTGTTGGCGTTTGTCTACTTTGTGACTGGGGAAGTACTATGACAGTACTTAAGCCTAACGCACCCTGGGCAGCGATGAGTCTCTGCACTGAAGCAGGGTCGAACTGGATTCAGCGTTTGTAATTTGACGTCATTTTTCGTTTTCAGAGCAAGAAGCAGAACTGGCGAACACAACACGACGATTTCATCAAAACCATCAGATACGCGAAGAAAGTATCCGAGGTGGAAGCGAACGGAGGTGACGTCACAGCCCTGCCCCCTCCCCCTGCCACCGTAAACCCCGATTATGTGCCATGCCCCCACTGCAACCGTAAATTCAACGCCACCGCCGCCGAGCGACATATTCCCCTGTGTAATAAAATCAAAACAAAGCCTCCCCCTGCGCATGCGCGTCCTCGGCGTCGGTGATTGGTCGATTTCAAAATGTTTAGAAACTCAGGATGTTAAGAAAGCTTGGAGTTTGTCAAAAAGTTGTTCAGATGTTGACGCATTTTGCATTTTACTATAGATTTTCTTTTTGTGTCGAAATAATAACAAGAGAGCTACATGTACATGGTCTTGAAATGTTTGTACTCGGATACAATGCCAATAGTCCAATGAATGAGTTTTATATATATTGATATTATTTTCGTATTAACTAATAATTATTTATTCGTATATAATAATGGACTGATTAGAACAGGATATAAATAGTAAATTACCAGTCCCAATATTTATGTCTTTTCCTTGAGAAATGACCTTGTTTGGTGATCTGCACCATAAATCATTCTGTAAATCATTCCGTAAATCATTCCGTAAATCATGCAACTCAATATAAACGTCCAGTGACCATATTTAAAACATCACCCCATCAATATACATGTAGAAAATCGCCACCGATTCCGAACGGGTGACTTCTTTTACCTTTGACTCCTTCCCGTAACCTCTCGATGACGTCATGATCTTTGAATGACATCACTGTCTTTTCTTTTCAAATTTCTCTCAGTCACCACTTAATTTTACAAGGAAGTGTATTTCCTATGTGAACTAGAGAAGCACCGAAGATAAATCTGTATGCTATGTATTTATGCGCCGAAATAATATCTCTCACTGAATTTTTCTTTGACCTCGCTGACCTTTGTCGTTGCTTGTGCTTTCCAGTCCTCGAAATGACCAATATTTTCTCATTCGCTGGTGAAGAAATGCGCGATTATGACGTGTGCTTAATGTGATGTCCGGTTTCACCAAAAGCTTTGTTTATCGTTATTTATTTAGATTTATACAAAAAAGGTCCTCAATAAATGGTGCGTTTGATTGTCGCAGGCCCGAGACCAATTATTTCCACCTTTGTTATTGTTGGTTATTTGATATTTTTTATGACTGCATGTGCTCGGATACCATGCGCAGTTTATTGTTTATATTCCAGCCTACTTGGTTATCGGTTATCTGAAATTATGATTAATCAACCTTCTACTTTCTGAGTGAATGGGATGTAAATGTGATTGCATTGCTTGTTAGTCTTCACTGCCATGCATCTAAAATTCAAGTTACGTGTGTTTTTTTTTTTTGTTTTTTTTTTGTTTTTTTTTTTGTTTTTTTTTTTTGTTTTTTTTTGAGTGTAAACAAAATTCTCATCAGCCATCAACAACAAAACATGCACTCGTTTGGTTGGTGACGCACGATGACCTCTTTTCTTTGCTGTTCATTTCATCCGTCCAATCGGCGACTGTTCTCTGTGATTCTCTCTTTTTTTATGTCTTACATGTGCCAATTATAACGAGGACAAGAAATAAAAATAAATGACTGTGCTCTTCATATAATATATTGCATAGAACTTATGTTTTCTTCCGCACACAATTTCTACAGTATATTGTCTGAATATACGCGGCTCATCAAATATTCAAGATGGCGACCTTGTAAGTTTTTGACAAATAACTCTGCTAATGGTTTCGACGTCATCGTTTTTCACGAAACAAGTCTGATATCCTTGTTACGCTCTTTGGAGAAGAAGAAAAAAAGTTGTCCACTTTCAATCTCGAATGAAGACACAACAATATTCAGGAAGTCGTGGGGGATTATTAGCATATATTAGCATATTATTAGCATATAAAAGTAGTCCGTAACTTCCGCACGGCAGTGGTTACTGCTTACTCGGGTGTCAGTTCGCGAATAATTGCGAGCAATGAAAATGTCGCATGAAATTTGCATGAGAGCTCTGTGTTCATTACGGCGTCGACAAGTGATCGGCCTTGGACTTCTATTTATAAGGGTACTATATCGACAGGGCTCCGACCATTACGCTGAGCTACGAGCCGCATTATTCAGATTGTCATTTCAGCTCATGTCCTTGTTTGAGGCCTTCGTGGAGGGCCTACCCTTCTCAGACGCAATTCTGATTTACAACCCGCATTACGCCGACATGGACACGCGAAAGTCGAGAGCGACGATTCACAATGGACTATACTTGCACTTCTATTTAAGGGAAACAGAGGGAGTCACCAGGATACTTGTATGATGTGCAGAGTTAGTTATGCGGATACTCCAGTACGAAATAACTTCGACGTATAGAAACTTCGAGATATAGTTACATAGATTACAGAGAAGCCAAGCTGAGATTCTGTTGTAATATTATATTGCATAATACAATAATCCACCAGACCCCCACTTCAATCAGTCAATTTGAGCACCCGGGAAAGTGCTCCCAGTTCAACATGTATACGCATAGAGCACTCAATTCCTAGAAGCGTGCAGTCAAGAAATCCTTGATCTGTCTTTACGAGACCTTCTTTCGAGGGTTTCTTGGATTGAAATCGCTTTTAGCAGGTGAGCTCTAAGCTGGCAAATGGGATTAGGTCAGGAATACAACATCGTCCAGGTTAATGAAAATGTTGATTCAAAGCTCGCAACCCGCTTTTCCCACTCCACCCTCTTTGTTCCGAGTCCTATAACGGGGTAGGGGGGGGGGGGGAACTGTGAAAGCAGGAAGAACAACGCTACAGGTGTGAAAAGGTAACGATGAATGTCACGTAAATATATGCTGTGTAACAGATCGATTTCATCGACGTTGGTCTGTAAGCAGAACAAGAGAAAAGCAAGGATGCGCTTTGAGCACCAGATACAATGGCTTTCGGTCGCTCTCTTTCCATTGTGTTGGCGTGGATTGGTTCAATGGTGATTCCATTTCACTCACCATGCTAAGCGAAATGTCATCCTACGAGTGTGTAGTGTGGGTACTGTGAGTTTCAACTGAACTTGATCGAGTGTCGGATGACCTGCCGAAGCCTGAACTAATTCATCAAGAAGTAGTTCAACTCATCGCATGGAAATTTAAATGGGAAGGGAAAGAAGACCTCCCAGGATTCGATCTGGCTCAACCCATCAGGAAATGTGGCCCATGTCATATATATTCTTTCTACTTCAATGTCTTCAAATAGGCTACACACTACCGGTAGCACCTTGTGAATGCGAGAGGTCTGCGAGCACGAATTATGATTTGAATGAAGTTACTGACATTATTGTCAGGTTTGGCGAAATATGACACCAATCATCGTTCTCTTGGACTCATGCTAATGAATGCCTTGATACCAAGTTATGTGTCAAAGGCAAAAAGAAGAAGGCCGGCAGTTTTCTTGTGGTTCCAACATATCTTAAGCTAGCTCATGTAGATCTAAGTACATAGATTCCGTTTGAGGTGCTGCAGTTGCACGATAAAGATATACTCGACAGTACTGCAAATGAACATGACCATTTCAAAGGCTCACAAAATTTTGTTGTTTGGTAGATGTATTTCACCTGACCACCAAACATACATCTGTACATACGTATATACACTAATAATTATGTACTCGCGTGCAAATGGAGGAAACCAAACTGGAAAATGTACATGAGCTAGGAAATCTCGTGACCAGATTAATCTAATCTGCTTATGCATTGGCTGAGATGGTAACTTTGTATTACACGCGATTAACTGTAAAAAACCAAGTTTATCATTTTCGCTGGTTTTCTGTAGATTACTCAGAAGCACGTGGCCTTGAGCGATAATAGAGGCTTTTATGGTCACGTGCGTTGAAATACACAGGCAATCCAGGAGTTGAGTGTTCTTTTGTGCGTTTCGAGTTATCTACGGGCCCGTTACGTGCCATTACGTCGAGCCATCTTTCTAATTGGGGTTCGTTCTCCGCACAATGCCCACATGCATCATTCTCTGCTGTGAACCAGTTGTTGCCGGGTGAAATTGCTCTGCATTTCCGCTATATTTTTTGGGCCCTGGATGACCGACATGTACACGTATTTGAAATTGTATATATATATTCTAAAGCATTCTTGCCCTACTGGTATATAACACCCGCGTAGAGGATAATTATATATTAGTAGGTCATCAATCCCTTTTGATGAGGAAAACAAGAGAAAAAAAAATCAGTTAGCCATTTAATCTTATCGGATCCTAGATCTAAGATGGCATTGTCCTTGGTTGTTTTCCGAGAAATCCCCTGCAACCACAAATGAAAACCCCGCAACTTAATATGTAGGCCACTTCTCAGAAAACCTTGGGCGCGAGATCCAACTTAGCAACTTCTTGTTGCTGCTTTTCCTTGACGTGTCTATTTGATCGACGTTCCGTCGCTTCGCCCTGCGATCTTACAATAATACAGATGTGTAATGCGACCAGAAGGATATTTCGAGGACTTCTTTTGAATTCCATATCGAGCATCCATTCATTTCCGCGCTCAATGCAATCATATCTGTTTGAGCTACGGTGTCCATTCCATCCTTCACTGACTGTAAATGCACGCAGTTAGGATCCGGGAAAACCTCATGCATTAGCTCAACTTGCACGCATGCTCAGAGGTCCCGGAAACAGAGAGCAAAAGGGATTCTTTATATAGCAAAATGGACGACGGACAATCGAGAAGGGAAGTGCCAAAGGATTAGTGAAACGAACATACGAAATGAACATTAAAAATGAACATACAAAATGAACATAAATTAAGGGCGACGTTCAGATGCATGCGTCGAGGAACATAAATATCTCTTTTCGTCGGTGTAAGATTCTCAACTTAATGGTCACACAGATGCATACCGGAAATATATAGGAGGGAAAAAATGCATGTGGGTGTGTGTTTAGACGACATTAAAATATTAAGGTATTCATTCCGGAGACATCCCATGGACTCAATTCACGAAGAGGAGGCCATTAATCCGGATGGACATGCATAATGTATTCAGCGGTCCCTCGAAATCTCGGCAAAAGCTAGATACATGGCTCCCGGCCACTTTCATTACCTAATATTTCTCAGTTTTCGTTCATAATTCAATCCTTTCTTGTCTCACTTTTATGGCACCAGAATTTAAAAGGTTCCAAAAGGTTTCAGATGGAAACATATTGTATACAAATACAATATAAAATAAAATAAGTAAATGTAATCATAACATAACATAACATAACATAACATAACATAACATAACATAACATAACATAACATAACATAACATAACATAACATAACATAACATAACATAGTATATTATGCAACAGAAGCAGAATCAGGTTGTTTGTGTTTGCAATGACCCACGACTTCCGGTACTAGAGATTTGCAGGAAACTCTTGGGTATAATGGAATGATGTAAAAGCCCTCGGCTTAAAACCCAGCAGCACAAGGGAGCCATGCCTTTCAGTGCAGATAATGCCGCTGATCTATAAGAGCTCAGAGACACCGGGCTGTCTCCTCTGCAGGACAAACCCCCTGATTTGCGTTGATAGCAATTCGACCTCATTGCTTCGAAAACCTAACAAGTTTACGTGTTGTGAATTATCCCCGTGTTCTCTTACACTCCGTTCAATGCTGTTTTAACCTCATTTTGTGGGGTTGTGGAGCAGGTGGGTGCAAAGGTCAATCCGGGGAGGGGGGAGGGGGTATGAACAGTGCAACCGCACGTTGAAGCCAATGACTATATATAGGCCAAGGTATCTATTACGAGTTATTAGAAATAGTT
>KB310551.1:41993-99413 GCA_000328365.1 Capitella teleta
TATATGTCTGGACTGAGTTACTTCGCTGTTATGTGGGTCAAAGATACCCTCATAAAGGTACATTGTAGGGCAGCACAGATAAACTCTATCACAAACTCGCACCACTTCACTGTGACCTACATAAGACTTATAGATCTTTCACTTTCGGCTCTTCGGCTTCGTGTTAAATGAAAATGTCGCTAATCTACAAAGAGTACGACGATGGTTTCGTCGTTCGGCGCATGCGTCCTCACGAGACAACTTACATCCAACAATGGGACAGTGACCTTGTACCCACAGGTCGTGACCTCGACGTGGCAATTAACAGCTATTCCGCGGATTCGGACGGATTCTACATCGGAGAATACCGAGGGGAGGTCGTAGCTTCGGTGATTCGTATTCCTCTCGCGGAAGACGTCTTTTACGGATCGTGTTTCTATGTCGTTGAAAAGTTCCGAGGAAGTGGGTTTGGGCGTCGAATTCGTGACGACGTTGCGGCCGGTTTTGTTGGAAGCAAGACGCTCTGCGTCGACGCCCATGACTTCCTGGAAGAAATGAACAAGAAACGTGGTTACATAAGCGGTTACAATGTGGTAATGTACAAAGGAAAGCCACCACGAAAGAGTACTGCCCTCCCTGCTGGAACTACTCTAAAAAATGTCAGTTCTCAATTGTCAATGGAATGCTAAATGATAATATGCTTATAGTCTATGTATTTCATGCATTTTTATGTATTTCATGCATTTTTATGTATTTCATGCATTTCATGAATTCGATTATCACGATTAGTAACATGAATGTTCTATCATTGTAACACGCCTTCCAACAGTTTCAGCTGAAGAGGGCGCGAAATAAGTCTGAAATAAGTGCGAAATAATGCTTCTCTTTTAATCTATAATAAGGAGGGGCCTATACTTATAGACTGTCTTATGGTTTACAGGCTCTAGATGTCTCGTTTGATAAGATCATTGATTACGACAATAAATGCTTCGTGCGACCCAACAGTCCGTATCGGTATAAAATCCTCAAGCAATGGATTCGTATGGAAGGCGGGAAATCGGTGGTTGCCTTGTCAACTAGTGGTGACGTCATAGCTCTGGCCTGTCGTAGACCAAGCGTGGAAGGGCGCCATCATATCATTGGACCACTGTACGCAGGAAATATTTTAATGGCGCAGGTCCTGGTCGAAGAACTTTGTGAAGATCTGGAGACATCCTCTCAGGGAGACATGATCTGGTTGAATATGCGGTGAGTGAATCATGGCTGAGATAAACAGAACCCTCACCAATCCTTTCTAAACCAGAGAATCCTCCGAACGAGTCAAGCAGCTGGTGCGTCTACTTGACCTTGAGGGTGACCTTCGCATGCTAAGGATGTACTTGAATGGTGACCTTGGCGACCTGAACCATGACGTATTTGCAGTCACGTCGGTTGATTTCTGTGGATATTAATTTTTGTTTTCATCCTTGTGACCTAAATAAATAAAATCTAGTCAGAATCTCAGAAGGTTATGTTTAATATTATTTGGAAATGCACGCTGGGATTGTGTGGAACAACCATGAAATCATTCCATCCCCAAATGAAGCCATTCTTTAAGTCATTTGTCTCCATTGTGGAATTCCCCTTTTGAGAAAGTGACGTCATTCTTTGAGTTATTTGTCTCCACACACGCGCGAAAGGGAATTCCGTGACGTCGCACATTTTCACCTCGTACTGATGAGCGAGTGAACATGGACGATCTAATCTGAACGCTGTGGAGAACAAATAATTATAATAATTGAAATATAATTTTTATATAAGTTATCCATATATCCATGTTTCATAAGGGGGTAGGTCGATAAGAGAATTACACAATTTATTAAATCTAATATATTAATATTTTTTTTGTGTTTTTTTGTATTCAGAAATCACGTTATTTATGCTCTTGTGATAAGCTTTACAATACACTCAGTAAGAAAGGGGGCTGGGGTAGCATCTTAACATCGGATTCCAATTATACCGGAAACACCCCCGCCCAACAGAACAGGCGCCACGTTGACCGCGGTTTAATGTCGCCCAGACAACACAGGCGCGCTCTACAATGACCAGCAGAAGCAAGGCTAACGACAATGCAACGACACTTGCAATGTAAACGGGCCAAGTTCAAAGTCTCCTCCGGGGAACTACGAAGACAATGGCAGACGCTGGGACTATGAAAGCCATTTTCCAGGGAAAAGCAATGCTGATAGTAATTGCATTGATCTCCGTGACCTCATTTCAGCTGTTCCATTCTGCGCAACACCCATTTGCGGAAACCGTGTCAGATATTTCTGCTCGTTGGAGTCGCGGTTTGAATGCGCTGTTTATCCAGGGTAGCTACAGAGCAGGATTGGGTTTTACGCTTCCTCCAAACTTCAGAATTTCTTTCTATCCAATGCGGGGGCTGGACTACAAAATACCGGGACCAGGGCTTCCCCCACTCATATTGATTGATACTTGTGACTAGCCAATAGATGAACAGTACACAACACCGCGGTTTAACCGATTAATTATAATTCACTCGAGACTTAAAAAAAAAAAAAAAAAAAAAAAAAAATCACCATTTGATCTGAGTTTATACGACTGATCCATGGTAAAAGAAATATGAATAACATATAGTTAATCAATTTAATTTCAATTGTGGACTATTTTGTGGTACATTTCTCCAATATCAACAGTATTCAGATGTAACAATCGCAGAAATGGGAGGCAACATCGTAATGCATGCAGAGAAGCATCTTTTGCCACAAACACTAGCGCTGTTATATATCCAGAGGTATAACAGATACTTAATTATAAGCACGTAGAAAACTGGTGTTCAGAGCTATGTCTCATTTCACGTGCAGTGGTGACGGAGGCATACGACGCCAATTGCTGTTTCGCTGCTCGTTATCCTGGCGCAAGGGAAATTTTTTTTAAGAGCAAGAAATAAATTACTTCATCGCACTGTTCTTCTCTTCACCGGATAGTCATACCGATGCCATTGTTAGAGTGCAGTAGTTCTTTGTGCTCAGGAAGGAATAGATTTTCGCATTTTTTCCTTTCTTACCGTCGTGTTTTTATTTTTATGTTTTTCTCGTATGACGCGAGAACAGTTCACGGATGCTTTATTTGCACTTGTCATCTGCAGAAACCGCATGGTGTATCACGAGAACAGCGACAACAAAGAGGGTGAATTATGTCAGCAGGGATATGGCGATGGTCAGATACAGGCAATATCAACCAACACATAGATGCAAGGACATCAACAATCGTATTACGTGATTTCTTGGGGATGGTGACCCTTATTATCCAAATCAGTTATGTCATGGAAAACTGGCTACAGCACACAAAAGAATCCTTCTTGGAATTCTCCTTCCCACCGCCGTGAATCACCCCCGTGGAATGAACTGATGATAAATTCTGGTATCTAATAAAAACAAAAACATCAATTCAGTTCATTAGGAAATTTTTTATCTCAATGGTCCTTTGTACAATCAAATATTTGGGCTAAAACGAAGTTGTTTTTGTTCTTCTCGATTCTAGAAATCGTGTAATCAGACCAACACCTCTCCACCTCAACCCTACATCAGATTAGGGAACTGTCGACATCGACTTTCTACATCCATTGCCGACAAGCGAGCGAATGATTTCTTGGTTAACTTCTCTTGCAATGATTGGATCAGCATTCGTGTCGATCACCACTTGTCTTATTAGCCAATGCTCTACATGCTAACCTCGTTCTGTGCGCTCTATATACAGAGTGTTGGGCCAAAAGTAGTCGATCTAAACTATGATATAGAGATCTCAATGCTTTCAAATGGCAACTTCTCTGTGGCTTTCAAAACAGAGTTCTGCAATTATTGGATGGTATCTGGTAAGTGCTCATTGCTCTTCTCTGATTATTACAATGATTAATCAGATTAATTGATGGTACGTTGAGCTTTTGGATATAACAACCCCAGCCAATCAAAGAGAGGCTTAGCTCTTCAGCGTGGCTCTTGGTGAGACGAATATAAATCAAATTGGCATCACAGTCAATTCTTGATTTCTGTTCTCTTCATCGAGTAATGAATTCGATGAGGCCCATCTAAATAGCCACTTCTTAGCATACAATGGTTAAACAATGATCCAATTCCACCAGGGAAGGTTGAGGTCCCAAGGTCGAAGCGCATCAGCTCCTGGCGCTATGCTGGGGAAATATAATTAGTTAAATATAACATATATATTATAATTAGTTAAATGTATTGGGGGTGACAATTAGCGAAAGTGTTGTGCATATCACGGCACTGTGTGCTTCTGTATATCGTACTACACGGGGCACATTAAGGCCCTCTGGATTTATCTAAAAGAAAACTTGATAAATATCGAACTAATTCATTCTTTCAAATAAACTTTCACTAAATCTTATTTACAGCCACAAACAAGCAGCATGGGATGACTGTTCCGTCCGCTTGTCGTTGGGGAGAAATCCTGGCAATGTGATGAGCAGACTGCTTCAGGTGAGAGCGCGAATTATTAAATATAAATCTGTCAAAATTGCAAACTAATTCTTTTCGTTGAAGAATCATTCAGTTAAATTTGTAGACCTGCACACACGAATGCATTTTCACTCTTATTTATTAGTTGTGTGATATTTTTTTCATCGGACAACATATATATATATATTTCCTACCGCGACCTTCATTGAAGGAGACGTAAGTACCAGTTTCTCCCAAATGTAGCAGCCATTCCCAATCATGCACCACCATCGTAACTGAACCCTGAAACGACTTTAATTTTGTTCATTAGATGAACAAAATTAAAGTCGTTTCATCGCATTTAAATGTTCCTCCATAACTCAAAAATGATTTTTTTTTCCTTGATTTCTTTGTATAAATGGGCGTAGAATAACATAGGTAATCAATACTAGGTTGTTGGGGTTTTTTATAATAAAGACATTTTAGCAAATTTTTTTTATGAGTTTTTTATTAACATGGAGTAGATTACCTTTGGGCCACCCTGTATATCTTTTTTTTTTGTATCCTCAATAATCATATGCTAATTTATGCATGAGCGTATGACCTCTTTGAATCAGATGTCAAAAAAAAAAACATCTCACACTATCTTTTTGATACTTTCCATGATGTAAATTATGCTTGATAATAGTGCTTCCCGGAATTATTAAACTTTTGTGAATTTATGTAAGTTAGGACCAAAGCAGTTGTGGGGTCATTCTACAGGTCAACCCGTCCCTCACCCATCCATCTGAACTCAATGATCTCATTACGTTGATTGCAAAATAGAGCAACATCCATTTTAATTTCATTACCTGATTGCAGAGTGCACCAGACGAAATTGATCTAGTTTTCCATTCACAATTCGATGTCCATTCCGGATGTTTGTCCCTTACGTTAACCTTGAACTTGTGATTGGCATCGCTGATGGACAAGCGTATTGGCAACGAACCAAGACGTGATTTGAATTGAAAGGATGGAACCTGTGACGTTGATGTAAAGGTTTGTGTTAAGCATCTGTTGATCCAATGAAATCGCTTTCATCTTCTCTGATCGTCTTTGATGTCCAATTGTTCCGAATGACCTCTATTCGCAAGTGCAATATGCAAATTAGGGACCAAGGTCAATTAAGCAGTGACCTTGTGGTCACTGGAACCTTGTCCGAGAGTGGATTCCGGCAATTTGCGATTCATTTGCACCAATGAATTTGGGCGGCTTTCATGGCGTGTATTGGACTCGAGGGATTGTATATTGCATCAACTATACAGCTGTATAACAACAGTGGAATGAATGAGAGGGAGACAACATGATAAAAACCGCTTGATCATTAACCACTCGGGTGTATATAGATCACTCCCGTCGTTATTATGTGGAAATTTCCATCCCTTGATTACAACGATAACCTTGCTACCACACACAACGGTTAACTCGAGAATAAACCGAGAAACATGAAATAAAAACCTTGACAAGGACCTGGGTTAATGACACGCAGGTGACCTTGATACATCACAAATTATAATATAAGGAAGACAAGTCTCAACTAACTTCTTTGAGTACTGCAAAGGAAGTACCTAAAACGTGAGTACGTCATCCCGGAAGATGCAATTGCCATGACAACGCAACCCTCGCGTTGCCAATAAGACCAGGAGTATGACCGCATATAGCATGCGTTTACTGCTCAATTTACTCGCTCCAATGCTCAGCGCATAGGTTTGAGCCAAGTTCATGGGATGTAAACTCTGTACTTTTGTGGTTTTTTGTGGCTGTCGCGGCTGTGCCAAGTTCCACAAAGCACTCGCTTAATTGGCTTGCTGAATCCTGGCTTATATGCTTATGATTGAAGTCTTGTACTAACAGACTATAATATTATATGGATTGTACAAAGAGGCTCTCTTAATCATTTAGACCCGAACTCTTTGACTGGATAACAAGATACACATTACTCCTTAAAAACCTTGAACGGACGACCGTGATGAATATGAATCCCCTGCGCACCTTCAAGGTCTCTTAACACCCCCCCACCCCTCTGCAATGATTAACTCAATACTGAGAACGGTTGGGAATTTTATAAGGCAACCAGTTCATTTCACTCGGTCCTCATCACATCGCTTTTTATGGAGTCCTTGGTGAAGATGTGCTCTCGCAAATAGAGCAATAAAACCATTACCCTGTGTCTGGCTTCAGTCTCCTTTGCAAAGGAAGGCAATTAACCGAATTTCTCCCAAAGCCCTTGTGCCAAAGTCCCTTAGTCCATAACATCATTCAACCAATTCGAAATTTAGAGATATCTAACGACATACATATGAAGATTAGCATGTATATACACACACATGCAGATTCAACATGAAAAGTGGTCCTTACGTGTATAGCCCGTTGCCATGGCAACACTGCCATCCGCTCACTCGATTATCGCAGATTCCGGTTTCGGCCAACCAAAAACGCTCAAATTTTACACAAATTAATGATCTTTAAAGCAAATTTGGGCTCAGTTTTATCTTTTCTGTATTTTATCTCGTAATTATTATATTAATTTTATGTCGAGTAGACGTGTATTCATGCAAAACTGTGAGTCGCTCACTTAGGCGACAAGTTATGACCGTTAATTTTGTCCACAATGGCACAATGAGGAGATGTTGTTTATAATACAAAGCCATCTCCATATATCCATGTCTAATGGCACATGTATTTGGTGTTAACACTGTTATATTGGACTTCTATATTACTTCCATTGGTGACGTGAGTCGGGGGAGGAAAGGGGGTGTACTTGTATAGGAGTAAAAAAAAAAAAAAAAAATAAAAAAAAAAAAAAATCAGCGAAAAAGTAAATACAAACACCAAAGAGTTTGTCGTGGTATCTGTCCATTGTACATTGTCCATTGTCCATTGCCCATGGTCCATTGAGCATCAACATTGAATCGTGAACTGAGCTTGCAATTTGTCAAGGGCGGTTCAGCAAAAGCACTAGCTTAAGCTAAATCTCTCCTCAAGGTCGGTATTGACACATACAGGGTGGTTAGAAAATGTGTTT
Organism: Capitella teleta; assembly: GCA_000328365.1. Lineage (NCBI taxonomy): Eukaryota > Metazoa > Annelida > Polychaeta > Capitellidae > Capitella > Capitella teleta. The sequence continues at coordinate 49,494 of KB310551.1, forward strand.
ACAAGTACAATGGTCAATTTTCAGTGCATATTATTCTAATCATGCGAACATAATCGGATTTTATTTAAAACTTAATTCCTTCCTCGCCATCCCTTTGCATGACCGTCCTACATTCACGCGGAAACCTCAGCAGATACACGTCATCAGCGATGGACTCAAACACACACAATACGGTGTGCAGTGAATGGAAGAATTGGATAAAGCCAGGGCCACTGATACAACAAAGCAAATGACCATGAAAAGACTCAATGCTGATTGCAAAGTGGGCGAACAAACGAGAACAAATGCTTGAACAACGAGGCAACGAGGTCACTGGGATTGGAATAGTATTTCATTGAGAACATTGGATGAGTCGTTTGTATTCAGCGTGTTCTCAATAATTCATACATGGAATGAAATAGAGTCGGTTGTCATGAGTTGGGGGATGTTTACCCAAGGACACAGCTGTTTCAGAAAGGACAGAGTGGACAAATTTGACACATCTCTCATTCGTCTGTAAACACAGCTGTTTTTTGAGTCATGTCGAGACTAGAAGATCAGTAAAAGTCAAGGATTTCTAAAATGAAACCTAAATGCAGAAGGCAAGATTCGCAAATCGAATGCGGACGGAATTTAATTAAGACTCGCAAACTGATCTTCGAGCAGTGGACCGATTCGGACGGGTGAGAGGTATGGGTGTGTCGTGGGCACGATTCGGTTAGGGGCGGTGTTCTCAGGGCTTGAATTCCCAGGGGATATTCGTCACAAGGCAAGGGGCGAGGGACGTTGGCCTTGAATTGGCTCAATTCAAGGAGTGTTGCACGACACGGGGGTTTGTCTGCATGCATAAAAGGGCATCGATTGCCAAAGATGCAATCTATTGCAATCAATAGGTGAGATAATTTTGTTCTGAATAATTGCACTGACCTCGATCGCGGACAGATAACTCCTCGGGGGATTCAGGCATTTATTTGAAACTAAATGGAATTGTTTGGCTTCTACGAAATCAACAACCATGGCATGTTTATTCATGTGTTCGTGGGAAATAAAGGTTACAGTTTGGTATATTATAGTGAATACGAATCTCTTAGTTCGAACAAACGGCCCACGCCACACCCCCGCCCCTGGGATAATAAGATTTCCACACCGAGACCTGAAAGCAATGTTCTGGAGGAGATTATATATAGTCACACAGAACGAGAAGGAAAAACAGCATTCGAGAGACAAAATTCCTGGAAAAGAGATTTTCAAAGCCGAAGCGACACCAAGATCAAACCCACTCTCTCGAGTTCACATAAAATATTCTGCTTTGAGGCAGGCGATTCTCATCAAACGATACCTTTGAGAGGAGCTTCCGATGCCAAGTGCCACTTGATAATCCTCTTCCACAGTAGACTACTCACACCACCCCCCTCCGCAAAAAAACCTCTTGTTTGTCAAGTTTATCTCTTGGCTATTTCCACTTGTCAAAAACGACTGTTGCTAGGTCAAGGAGGGTTTATACAAGTGCTGATCCTGCTTTGTTGTCACTGACCTTGATATCAATGACCTTTGGAGGCACGTGTCCGTGACTGCCCAAGGTGACAAGTGACAGGGGCATGCCCGTTTTTGTCAGTTTTATTATTGTGTTCTATTAATATACAATTCAGCAGCAGCACCGCGACTTTCCTTATTATTTGCAATTTTCAGCAAATGTTATCTCCCATTTTTTGTTGGTCGTATATTTCACTCTGCTGTGACTGCAATATCTAATGAAGCCGCTCAAAAGCCATGGGGATTCGGTTTCAAGCTCTGGAGGGGTCTCTCGGATTACGTATCAGAGATCAAGCCTTGAAATATGGTCACTTCATGCATATTTGAGTTATCTACTTTGATGCATCGCTTGCAAAAATCGGAGAATGGCATGTCAAAAGCGAAGGGCACGGCTCACCAACAACCATCATTCACGGCACGATAAGAGCTTTCTTGCAACGATTGCCTGCCTCCAAGATCTGAAGTTCCCCGAGCCATTGATTTCATTGGTACATTGACTCATGTATGTATAGATAGAAAGATGGTATCATTTTGTTAATCCAATTTAATTTGAATAAGACGCGGGAATGGCGTTGTTTACTGAAGTGCATTATGCTATATTAACCACCACTAGCGTCTGCTCGACCAATCGGCACAGAGGTTAATATTGGATGCAGATAATAATATTAGCGGTAAATAAGAAAACAACTATGGGTATAATGTATGTGTAGATAAGTGAATATATTTCTTGTTGGTCTCATGCCTTGTTGTTTATAGTGTAACCCTCAAGGGAGGATACCTTCCCATGAAACAACCATCAACACACATATTGTTTATATAAATGAATTCACTGAGGTTCGAACCGAATGGAATGGCATATATAATTCATGCTATAAAGTGTACTTACAGATAATTATACAGCTTAGAAATCGCTGTGCATAATTCTACAAAATCCAGAAAGAAACACTCGATTGTCAAAAGACCTTCAGTGCCTTCTTCATCAGTAATTCCGTGCAATCATTTATCTTTCATGCGTTGGTGATTCTCATTTACATGTGTCACTAAATACACGCCTCTAGGAGTCTCCACTGGGCCTACTATAGTACGAAAGTAGGAGGTACAGCGTAAACTAAGTTCCAAGGATTTATGGCCCAAGTTGCTTGCCCCAATGCTCACAGAGTAGTCGAGAGCAAATTTCATGACCGGAATAAAAGCTGCACTAGCTGTTTTTGGAGTCAATTGCAACTGATGTTGTTTTCTGCGCCTTTTATTATCGGAATCCGTGGTTTTATTATTGCTTCGACCAGAATGAGAAACGGGGTGCGTGTGTTCGGAATCACAATTGAAGTTTGCCATGTTTTGGCGCGGACGTTGGCCTGGCTATAAACCTGGTTTTTGTCGAGTTCGTTTTTACAGCTTTTTGTGGAAATGTGTGTCACGTTGTCACACTTGTAGAGTGAGTCATGCCTATCTCAGCATATCTCAGCCCTACTCAGCCTACCTCAGTCTAAGACATGTTCTGGCTTCGATATGTTCTATCCCGGAGGATATCGGGAATTGTTTTAGTAGGAACCAGTCAATTAATTTATATTTGATCTCTTTGTATTTGTGACAGTAACCTCGAGGCTCTCATCTGGTATTTTACAATGCACTTTGAATATAAGCTTCTATTTTTGTTTGAGAAGGAGAATTGATTTTATTTCGAGACCCTATCGGGCCAAGGGCGTTGTTATTTTGTGTTATTGTTTGTAATTCGTTTCAATTATAATTCTTCGGTGACTCTGCAGTGCTGCACAACTGCATAACGAGGCCGGGCGTTGTGCGTTTCTGTCTGTGGAGGATAAACACTCCTTGGAATCAATCGATAATGGTGAGGGGAAAACCTGATCCCGTGTTTTTGTTCTGACGCTCATATAATGCGAGTGTTGGTGGAGCCGTAAAACCGCAATTGTCTTCTATTCAGTAAGTCGCTCGCATCAAGAGATAACTGTAGTTGTTCTCTGCTGCGATGTTGACAATGTTGGGAGATGCGATTAGTGATGCGGTTATCCGAATGCGATATCCGATATCAGAAATACGAATCAGTCAATCAAGAGATGCCTTTGTATTTTATTTGAAGAAATTTGTTTGATTGAAATAAGATATAAGAAAGATAATTGATTAACTCTAGTTGCCGTCCATCGAAAACCAACTACAGGAAACTGACATACGGTAATGGAATCATTAGTTCTATTTTATAACAGAAGTAAAACTTATTTAGAAAATAACCATGATACGACGAAAACAAGATAAAAAAGGAAATGAAAAATTAACAGCAGTCTAATTACCAACAATGAAATTAACAGCAAATTAACAAATGCTCACTACAATCAGGTTAATTGATATCCTCATACTCCCAGGCTTCCAAGTAATTGCAATTAACTCTGATAATTAACTTTGTCAGTTTCAGTCATCAACGGATATTGTAGATTCTGCACACCATGTTAGCATTCATTGCGATCAGCGATTCGATGAGAATTACCTGGCACGGTACCTGTGCTCCACGCTTCACCAGGCACGTGAGATTCACCACCATAAGCGCTGTATTTCACGTAACCATGGTGATGACTGCCCATTATGATTGCTCATTGACAAACATGTCGCCACACTCTTGGTGAATTTTTCCTCTTGTTAGATCGTCGCAAATACTCAGTTGAAATTTCCTAACGGAGCTCCTTTATTAACCCCAATGACGTCATGGTGGCTGCTGGGACAAAACTACTTCGACATAACTAGCCATTTGGGTTCGTGTTCCGTGTTTCTTGGAACTCCAGATGTCTGTGACGGGAATTCCAACCGAATTGGACGATTGGAATTAACCTTGATTCTCCTCATACAAGGCATCCCCCGTATTTGACAGACATAATTTCAAAGTATAGCGTAAGTCAAATTGAAATATGAATCAGACAACATAATGCCATATTAAAAGGGGGGAGGGAACTATAGTTTCTGTTTGAACCTTTTGAGGTATTCTGTCCGCTGTGAACTCATCCTCTGATGTGCGCACAATCTTTCACGACAACGTGACTTCTGCTCATTATGGTCACTGCACTGCTGTCTACCTGCGAGATAAAAGAGGCTCACCTGGATATCAGCAACCTCCATTATATTCCTTTGATGCCAAATTGCACGGAATCGACCCAAATGATGACCTAACTGCACTGCAGCGTGTCCTCAGATCTTACGCCAAGTACCCAATACTCAGAGGGGGACCCAGCGGCCAGTATTGACTCATGTGTCCGCACTGACCTGCAAATTCCCTTAGAGGGTGACCGACGCTGCCCATGCTAATCAGGCGACAACCTTTTTTTGTCAACTCTAAAATTCTAGATGGGACTTTGACACCTTATGGGATGAAGGCATAGAAGGTCACAATACGCCTTGCATTCTAGAGGATTGTGTTTGCATTCTCAAAGCAATTTTGAACCACCCTGTATAATATAAGCATGGCGTTTGATGGATAAGTTTTATCATTTGAAAATAGTCAGTGCACGAGTGGAAAATGTGAGTGACATTTGATAAGCATCCTGACATTGATGTATGCTTAGCAATGTTCTTAATCACCCTGCTCGGGGTGATAAAGCAGCTACTGTCGGATCAGTTGATAAGGTGACGAAGGAATACACATTGGAGTTCTACATGAATGCACAACACAATGTGATTAGGTATCAAATAACATTGTTCGCAATGTCGGTGTTCTCAGGATCATCATGTAACCAGTAAATAAACAAAGCTATGAAAGCAACCAATCAGTGACCCTTTATGTGTCCATTCACCTTTAATGATTAAACCAAGAGCCAGAATGATACTTGATGAATTATGTAATAATCAGCAACGTGACTTGAGGCCTATACACGTGGCTCGAGATATTCCTAGCATTTCCAAGGGACCTTCTTCTCGGACACCGCGGTGTAACAAACGTCTCGAGATGTATTAATGCCAGTTTAATGGGTCTTCCCTCACGACGCCGTGATAGCCAATTACTGTTATGCCACATCATGAAGAGCGTGTAAACCACAACCGATCACCATAACAACAGACTGAGGCGAAGAATGTTCAGGGCGAGGGTTATATAACATGGACCGCAGTTTTATTCGACCATCAAGGTTGCTAAGAAGCAAAATGGCCGAGCGGTAACTTGCATTTGAGCCGCTGAGACTCGTTAAAAGCTCATAGAGAACGCTAATTGAATGACTAATTTATTCTAAAGATGACTAATGCTAGTATTTATTTTTTTTATGATGGGATTGCGTCTTCCGCTGTGCACGTGAAATGGACAGGTTGCGAGGGAAAGGGAGTCTTATGTCTTCTATTATTGAAATGAATAGCTGTCGTTTGCGTCGTTTAAGTGGAAGAATCCCATCTAAGCGTCGTAAAGATATGATTTCCATTAACACTAACAGCAGCGACATTGCTGCCAGCTCAGCCTATACCTGTGTTATCAAATATCTGAACCAATCCCATCACTGCCATAACACTGTCCATCCCATCCCATTCTGTTCATTTCCACTGTGACACTCATTCAGTACTCAGATTGATTCTCTAGCTTTGTTCACACCAGAAGCCCGTAGCAGACGGCTGCAGCCTCCGGCCTAATACAATTGTGTCCCTCTGGAGTCGAGCAATGGAGCCGATTTGTCTGTGTTATTCGCCCGGGAAGCTTATAGTTTCACATTGGCCCTGGCTCCAGCCTCCCGCCGATTAGTCAGCGTTCTTGCGAGGCCTTTTTGGGCCAATTGGAGCCAAGAAGATTTGACTGAGTCATTTATTTCGCATTTTGAAACACTCTCTGTGGATTGGACAATTAATGGAAATGTTTGTCGATTACTGTCCATCTCGGGATCAGACGTAATTGAACACGGCTTGTTTGTTTCAATTAATTACACATTAGAACACAGTACGCCAGCAGTTTATTGATTGAGTTCGTTCATTTCCACATGAGACACCATTGAGGTTTGAGCATTGCATTGCTCACATCATTATCGAAATCGACATGTTTGTCCAAGATAGAGCAGAAATACGTCGTTCCACGTGTCTTGCAACTATTAGCGAAACATCTCTGGAACAACTGCACTCGTAAAGCACCTTTGATGGCCGCTATTTACATAATGATGGCTTCTTTTTATCTAAGCACGATGACAAGAGCGACGAACAGAGGGTATTTAGGTCAAGGTGAAATCGGTGATTGCATACAATGATAATTCAGCCGCATTAGCATTTGAATGACCTTCTCGTACAACCACGTAGTCACCATCAAGGTCAAAAGTTCACGTAAGGGGTCACGGGATATTTCTCTTTCTTCCTGTGAGATTCCGACCAATCCGGGATCTTCCTCATCTCTGGAGTTGACGGATTAGACAAGCTAATCGTATCGCGAATTTCTCGTGCAACATCCTAGAAAGATACAATATAGATTAACGTTGCGCTGTGTCCTCTGTGCAATTTACAGAAAATGAGCTGAAAATGTTGATGATTCCTTGAGTCGATTGCCATCAAGTTCAGAAGTCATTATGGAGATGTAGATACGCCGCTTCTATCAGATTACCTGCCTCCCTTGCGGACCATCTTCATCAAGTTCTGGTCTCAAGATGCTGATTTCATGTTTCTAATAATCAGATAGTGATCCGTATGTTCCATTTCGACCTCTCTTAAGACGCAGTGTATTCTGCACGGAATATCACAGTTCATTTTATATGATCCAGAAACTGCAGAGACAAATTCTCCGAAATTGCTGTTTTGGTTACCGGCATCTGGTTATATCCTGTTGTGTCCTTTGTCCATTCCCAGCAATAATAGTCTTCTCAATATGTTGTGCAACCGGAAGTCCAACGGGGATATATAATGATGTTAGTCATATCATTCCTTTAATTCTCTCTTCATTAAACAGCAGGAGTTTTTCTCCGGTGGGTGGACTAGGCACGTGCAGCAAACGAGAGACGAATGAGAAGAAAAACTAGCACCAGGAAATCACCTTGAATTTTAGACTCAATTTGGAGGAAAAGCAATTGGGTTCCAATCCACATAGGCACAATTTGGCTGGCCCTTTTTCTCTCTGTCGGCCGCTGTGAAGAAAAATAGGTCGAAATGGGAACCAGTTGTTTACTGGGAATATTATGGCATCTAATGACACCTACATGGCCCCCGGGTGCTAGACATCGCTTGGTTTGTTTAGAATCATAAACGCATCAATTATTATAGGTGCCAGTTCTTTGAGGGAAATAGTTAAGGGCGTGGTTCGCGTGAAGACAAAGGACTCACTCTAACGTTCTATGCATATGTCAATCCATGGTCAACGTCCAGTCCTTCGCTCAAAGTACTTCAGGAGCTTGTTCAGCAACTTGCCGTGGTAATATGTTTAGGAAACTGCAATTGGCCATTAATTATACCCATTATTTGTTAAGCTGCATCTAATAAAAATGTGATTATCATGCAAGAATTTCGGGGATAATTAAGCGAGGAAAGCAATGCGCGTAGAACAAATATGTTTACGGTCCAGTCACGTGACTTGATGAATGAAGGACGCGCGTCACGCAAGCCACGCCCCTTTCGGATTGGACTTCGATTCAGGGAAACGTTGCGTCGACCGCAGAGCTACTTAGCAATCCTCTACATGACTGCAAAGCTCCACGGTGACAGATGAAAGGAAATATCAGCCGATGATGCATGATTCTTGACAATTGTGACCTCGCTTTTGCCATTCTCTGTGTCTTGCTGAGAGGGATAGCTTCTCGATTTTCTCATCTGTCATCGGTTAACGTTTGTCAACGTTCATCTGCGTGATCTACTAACGTTTGCAAACGTCGGGCCAGTTGAGCACACGCGTATCAGTATAATAGAGGTGAATGTATGTTATAAAGTAAATGCCATGCCTCGTTTGGTACCAGTGCAATGTATCTGTATACAATGTAAGTTTACTTGAACCCAGTTGTTATGTAAGGAGGAACTGAAACAGCAGAAGTTTAATGGGGAAGTGGGAAGGTAGTTAGTCGCGTCTATATAAAAGTCGCATCCTTCCGCCGCAGCGCCTATTAGGAGGCTTTAAAATTGGCCTGGTTAGAACGGAGTTTGCATTGCGGTTCCCCAAATACACCTTCCATAAGCGACCTGAAATTTTGGGGCCAAAGCTAAAAAGGAAAATACCGGTTTCTTCCGGTGCGCTGCATTCAATTCATAATAAACCACAGAATAACAGAAATCACCAAGCCACTTAAGCGTATTACTCGGTCTCTTGGTATTGGCTCGTGCAAATCTTATGCCAATTTAGGAAATGTTGTGTCATGGGTCATCGAGTATTAAAATCATTTGAATTAAGTCAGGAAACATAGAAGCATTTTAAGATGACAGGGGTAGGTTTTGAACTAATGGCTATACAACACTTGTCCGAAACGTGGAATTGGTGCATATTGAATTTCACAATCGTCACACGGGTCTCGAACCTGGAACCTCGACCTTCACGGTCCTCGTAGAAATTCACTCAAACCGACTGAGCTGCCCAGGTGCAGTTCGTGTAACCCCTAATCAGCTGATCTTGTGCATAATACACTTACTGGATCTTGCGAATTTTGAGAATAATATCATAGAAGTCAACCGAGATGTGAAAGCAGATGTTTTCGCTACCCTGCTTGACAAACACAAGGATTAGTGCTAGATGCAAATGCTTCTTGTTTCGTCCTTATTCTAATCGCCTTGACAACGCATCCCCCCCTGATGATGAGAAATGGTCACAGGAACAAGGCTATCGCTCCCTCTCCAACGACGGACAACGCTGTATCTGTTTTGCTTCTTTTCCAATGCATCATGCCTAATTGTAAAGATTAGCATAATGAAGGGATTATGCGCATTTACGTGCATGAATCATTACATGCAATTTTTCTCCTTTCCGCGAATACATCAGTTTTCTCATCGTGATGCAACGCGATTCAGTAAGTTTTTATTGTTGCACTGTTATGTAATAGTATTGATTACTTAAAGCGATGTTTGCCTTCATATAACAAAATATAAAGAGATATAAATGTGTTTATTTAAAAAGAAAAGAAAAAAACACAAATGGAGTGAGAGGGGCTGACCCAGAACATGGATATGTGCCCGCAATGGATATTTACAATTTTACAAACAAACAACGAATAAACAAACTAACAAACAGGATATTCACAAAAGCGTTGGGAGATCAGCTGTTAGGAATATATAATTTTATCAGGGAGGATTGTGAAGGATTTTATTGAATGGGAGATGTGCGGATGGGAAAATCAGTAAAAAGTTTGTTTTTAAGGCAAGTTTTAAATCTATTGATTGTGAGGTTGGTGTCAATTTCACTAAATGCCTGATTCCAGATGAATGCGCCTCTGTAACGGATTGATTTCATGGATATGTTTGTGTGTAGAAATGGAGTGTGGAGTTGATGGCGTTGTTGAGTATTGATAGAATGAATGGAGGCGTTAGTTTGGAAGAGTTCATCTATTACAGGAGGAAGGCGTTTATGGTGAAATTTGTGCTTGAAAATGATGACAGAGAATATATAAAGGTGGTGAAGAGGAAGAATCTCGAGAGATTTAAACAACTGGTCAGTGTGTGAATTCCACTCGGCATAATTAATTATTTTAATTGCTCTTTTTTGAACTATGAACAGGGATTGAAGATCTTGTTTGCTACAGTGGCCTCAAACATCAATACAATAGTTTAAATATGGATAAATAAAGGAATAGTACACTGTGAGAAGCGTTGTTTTGTTAAGTACAGGTCTTGCCTTGCGGAGAATGCCGATGGATTTAGAGACTTTTGTTTTGATGTAAGCGATGTGTTGTTTCTATGATAACCGGTCATCAATAATAACACCAAGGAACTTGAATGAATCAACACGATTCAATCGTTCTCCGTTAATTTTCACATCATTATTATCGGGAGCGATTTTTCTCTTAGAGAATACAATATACTGTGTCTTCTCGACATTGAGAGACAACTTATTTGATCGAATCCATTTGATGAGATTGATCATTTCCTGATTGATTATGCCGATACACTCCTCGGAATCATCACCGCTGTAGAATACAGCCACGAATTCCATATTTTTCAAGTTTAGAGATGAGGATAGAGGGGTCTATAGTGTCAAAGGCCTTGCGGAAGTCTAGTGCAACACCCACAAGTACCTTGTTTTGATCAAAAGAGTTCGTTATTTTGTCGATGAGTAAATGGAGAGCCATGTTGGTGCTGTGTTTTTCTCGGAATCCAAATTGATATTGATAGAGGAGATTGTGTTTTGTAATGAATTCTATTAACCGTGATGCCATGCATTTCTCAAATATTTTAGAGAAAGCAGGGAGAAGTGATATAGGCCTATAATTATTTACAAGATGTTTATTACCTGATTTAAATAAGGGTTTAATTTCGGCTATTTTCATTTCGTTCGGTACAATGCCTTGAGAGAGAGAAAGATTGAGTATATGTGTGAGCGGTTGAATGAAGTGAGCTGTGTTTTCTTTGAGTATTGATGAGGGAATGCCGTCAGGACCTGGTGCGCTGTTTTTGAGGGCTCTAATGATGTTACCTATTTCGGTTTCGTTTGTGGGTTTGGTGAACATAGAGTATCTGTTAGTTTGTGTAATGTATGAAATGGGATTAATATTGGAATAGGGAATGGATTCCGATAGATTAGGACCAACGTTGATGAAATATTCGTTAAAATGCTTGATGATGATATCAAGATCTGAGGTTTTTTTGCCATTAACTTCCATGTTATATTGCTGTTTGTTGTTGTTCTTTTGTTTGTGAATGACAGTTTTGATCACTTCCCAAGATTTCCGGAGATTATTTTTATTGCGGCAAAAAGGTTGATCGTAATGAGTGCGTTCTGCTTTGTATAGAATGGATCTGAGTGTGATTTTGTGTGATTTTGTATGATTTTGTGTGATTTGTATTGCTTTTGGTCATTTGGATTTTCAGTTTTTAGATATTTACAATAAAGTTTGTTTTTCACTTTTATGGAGTTTTTCATTGCATCTGTTAGCCATGGTTTTCGATTTTTATATCCAAGTTTTATTTTGGTTAATGGAAAACTTTGATCAAAAATGGTGGTTAATTGTGTGTAGAATGATGTGAATGCTGTTCGGCAGTTTGCTTCATTGAGTACTTGATCCCATTGCGTGGAGCTTATGAGATCGTGGAATTTATTTTTATTTCGGTCAGTGAATAGCCGTTTTGTGATGAAGTTATTTTGGTTGCTCTAATTATTGTGGAATGGTGTGAAGCAGAATACAGGACAGTGATCAGAGATTGAGTTGGCAAGGATTCCGGATGTAATTAATGCTCTTGTTAGATTATTGATGAAAATGTTATCAATAATAGTCGCAGACGACCCTGTGATTCCAGTTGGCTTGTTTATTGTTGGCAGAAAAGAATTCGCAAAGAGTACATCGACAAAATCAGAACAGGACAGATGGCTATTTGCGGTCAGCAAATTGATGTTATAATCGCCAGCTTAATATTCATGTTTGTTTTCATTGCTAATGTTGATTTCAAAGTCTCATTGAAATCGATAACTGACTGTTTTGGGGGTCTATATATGCAGCCGAATCTATATAAGCACATAAGGGGGTCTATATAAGCACTTGAATCTCTTATTTCCGTCCGAAGATACTAATATTCCGTTGCATAATTTGCAATTGACGATAGTTGATGTTGCATAGACATTTTTGAGCCATCTGCATGGGAGTGGCCGTGACACCCAGTCAATCTCTTGGGACTTGTTATTAAATCTCTTATCATTGCGAGATACTTTATATCGCCCAACACTAAACACAACTCAGAGGCATTCTTGTTCCAATACATGTGTAATGTTATTGGGAAATAACGCACGTAGTCAGTTATTTAATTATGTGGAATGTTTCATGAGCTCTTTTCAATCTATCATTTAAAACAGTTCAAGGTCGTTTATACATCTTATTGGAGTTGTTATAACCATTATTATTCATAGAATATGTAAACAAGACTAATTTATTGATTAAAGACACAATATTGATGATTCGAAATCGCATGCCTCAATCCTTGATTATATTCATAACAATTACATTATTAATAAATAATTATATATAACTAATTACTGAAAGTGATCTTTTGCTCATTAGCATCTTGTTCTCGCATCAATGAAACCATCAAAACAAACACCTTTCAATTTACTGCTCAACAGCATCAAATTGCTGATTTTAGTTGCGAACTAAGGATTTAGAGCAGCTCTGAAGCACATATAAAGATAACAAACAAAATAAGAGGAGCAGTTTAGATGTCACCTTGAGTTACATCGCTTTTATGCATACCATTTAGTTGTTACTTAGTTCGCATCTAGGGGCCTAGTAGCCTTTTATGCATACGGCCGCACATCTTTGTGCAGTTCTGAACCTGAAATCTCGCACTCATCTCGTTTCGAGCTACCCTGCCCGAATAAAAAATTCGTATTTGAATTCACCTTGAATATTATTTACAGATGACCGAAATGAACAGGAGGCTTTTTTTTTCGTTTTTTTTTTTTTTTTTCTTTTTTGGCAAGAAAATTTTCCATTTTATCTCAATAAAATTATCTTATCTGTTATCTTATCTTATGTAAACAGGTGACACACCTGACCATCACTGATAATGGGCGTGCACTTCTCTATGATGAGACCAACGCCCTCCTCGACTGCAGGCGTGTGAACATTAAAGTGCATTGCCACTCTAACGAAGGTCTTGAATTGTGGCATTTCTACTTCAGTTGCTCAACGTGAGCTTCACTATAGGCCCACTTGCACGGCTGAAAAGGAACAATATTGCATAATAAGCGTCTTTTTCCCCCGAATAACCTGGCCATTGGCTAATTTGATCACAAAATCACGAAACCATCTTAAATAAATATTTCGCAGCATGTATGATAAATATTTGCGTAATATAGAAAAGACATATATATATACTTGGAGGCATCTGTTTCGCCTAACTACTAATTGAGTTTAGTATATATCAATACACATGTATCTCTTCATGAATATTGAATGTACCCATATATTTATGCCTAAAATATGGAAAAGTATATAAGTCTATGTCTGCTGATTTGATAATATTTAAATTACTAACATAATACTACAATATCTCACTCAGGAATTAATTTTGGGAAGATAAAAATTAATATTGAGCCCGAATCATTTTGTTTTGTATAATTATTCCAAAACGTAATAATGCTACAAATGTTTGCTCATTTTTACCTTACAATTAGATCTACTTCGAATTAAATGATTTCAATCAAACTTGTGCATACGAATTAGCAAGCTTTTTACCAATAATTGTTTGACTCTTTTAGTGTTTTTTATTTAATTTATGCGTAATTAGCAAAAAGAGCACAAATATTCGGGGAAAATATTTCGGAGTTTTTTGTTGATGATTAATCGTTAAAAAATGATTTCGAATTATCGCGTATTTCAGAAGACTCTTGATGAAAGACCGACCTAATGCAATTGACATCGGATGGGGTCACATGTATTCGGTATTGCTTGCAATTTTCATTCGGAGAGATAAGCCATATGCAGGCCATCTTTAAACCTTCTGCGTTCACGCGTTCCATGTTAGGCCGAGAACTTTTCTTACTAGTGTGGTATACTCACTTAATTGATCGCGTATAGTACCCGTGATTTCTGCTGTAGCTACCCTCGACATCACCTTTCACAGCCTTTTGTCCCATGTCAACAATTTCGTAGTCTGAGGTTTGGTTCGCTTCTCGATTAACTTCAACCGTATAACGTAAGATCAGAGATCGTGACAGGACAAACAACATGTTGTTTTGCCCTTCTAAGCTTTTTTGCATTTTTATTTATTTATTTATTTATTTATTTATTTATTTATTTATTTATTTATTTATTTATTTATTTATTTATTTATTTATTTATTTATTTATTTATTTATTTATTCATTTATTTTTTAGTTTTTTTGCTCGCTCCCAGGCCTGCCAGGACATTGCGTATAAAACGCTGCGGTGCGGTTTCGTTTTACTGAATGTATGTCCCGATTGTCCGTCAATTCACCGGAAAGGTCAGTTTGGGTTAAGTACGCCTTGATGTAATGGACACCTATGCGATTACATGCTGTGCGCCGTGGATTGCAGGGTCAACAAAAATGAACTGTGAGACGCCGTCACGAATGGCGAATGAAACCTTGCAATCCATGCATTTTTTGAGTTGCAGCTAATTACAGTGACCAGGAGAAGCAAGTCATCGGGGCAGCCGATCACAACAAGAGTTGCACACGATGGTAAATTCATGAATATCCCTCTGAAAACACTTCTTCTAAGATGTCATATAACGCCACCAATACCCTAACCTTGGCGTCAAGGCGATGCCATCAATCACCGGCAAAAATGAGAAAACGTCGAAGAGGAAATCATTCCTTCGTTCGTGAATCAGAATATTGTAAGGAAATCCGCGGCTAAGAAATTGGCAAAAAACATGGGTACGTTCCCTAACCATCGCAGGCAGTGAAACAGTAACCAGGACATCCTCAATATCCTCTAAATCGGGGTCCATTCCGCCTCCTACAAGCTGCTAAAACATCCCTCAACGCTCACTTACGCTGCTCGCTGCATCTCAATATACTAAATCGACCTCAAAGCTAATCTTGCTGAAAGCGACAAGGTATAAGCTGATTCTATTGGTCCAAAATGGAAATTGTTCTTGCATATCTTTGCAAAAAAACAAAAAAAAAACAAAAAAAAACAAACAAAAAACAAACAAAAAACAAACAAAAAAACAACACATACAAAGAGAAGGACACGGACACAGAATGAGTGCTTTGATCTTTTCTTAGCTAATACAAAGTCAAGCTAAAGCAAATACCAGAATAAAATTAACCAAATCTAACGGGAAATATCTCGAAATAAAAAATGATAACACACCTATACCACTATTTCATGGAACCCTCTTAAAATCATCATTTTCAAAGTGTTATCAATTTCATTTGTTTCCAGATCGGCGATGATCAAGGGCATCGATCCATCTGTGTCGACCATTTATTATATTATCTGAAAATTGATCAGCTGTCACCAATGGCCCAATCATAATGATGACTCCATGACAATGTGATTGACATGGGGATCCGTTTAGGCTAATGTAGGCTGTGAATCACCATTAGAAGAAATGATTGATCACTTACATTTGGCCATGCCACCCTTAACGTAGAACATCGTGGCTGCATGACGTCATCAGCTGATAAATTGAGTTTGAAATTGAGTTGAAAATATGACAATGAAATTGAAATTGAGATTGAATGTCTACTGTTTGTTTTGAGTCATGTACAATGAACACTGCAGCCGTATGAGTTACAGGCGGAGGAAACTAAGAAGGCAGAGCTTTCAGGTCCGAATTACCATTCGCCAACAATGAGAAATGCTCGAAGCATGCAAAATAAGATGCCTTATGTATATTTCAGCAGTCTGGGGTCTTTAGCAGCCTACGAAGGATGTCGCTGATGGAATTCCCTCTTCGACCAAGCAGATCAACCTCGCCATAAATCAGCGCGGCACTTCGCAGCGCGCCATTTGCATTGTTCTCATCATGCAAGTCGAGCTGGATGACGAGGATCGCATTCGTCATGCTAAGTCTCGTCTCTCTCACATTTATCTTTCCTTCTCCGAAGTCGCACACATGCATATCTATACGCTCAGTAAGTCCACGGAACTAATCCTTACTTGACGTTTGGGTGCAAAATGCATTCGCGTTATATTCACATTGTGTCAATGTTTATATGCCCAGTGAGAGTTAAAAACTGGATTGTATGTTCTGCAATACCCGGAGTGGTGGCCTCGTAACCTAATTCTATTCATCACACACTCCTAGCCATCCCAATATCATGAATTTTGGAAGACTGCACCGCTTGTTTGACGTTGCAGTCGGTGCTGTAAGAGCACGGTGCATTTACTGCACATGAGCTCAGTCTCAGCGTCACCGTCTGAGGCATTCATCGCTCTGGCCCCTGTCTCATTCTCGCCACTTTGCAGGCGACAGCTTGGGAACAAGAGTGAGGTCTTTTGGGACATGATGTCAGTGCTGGACAGCGCGAGAGGGAATTCATCTTGTTGTTTGCACTCTGTTAAACCCATGTTATCATGGAGTGGTGACTCAGCTAATTATATATACAAGACTAGATGTGGATCAACAAAAGATTCCCTGTGTTCAACACCTCCCTTTGTTGTTGACGTCGACTGACGACAAAATATCAAGGGATCATTGCCTTTACGAGGCAGCTATATATGCAGGTAAAATTGCCAAATGATCAAAGAAATGACATGATAACAAACCGTGATTACATAGCCCCCTGCAATACCATAAAACGTGTATTACCGTATGATCATAGAGGTTTTACCTGTACTTAGTACCATGCAATGCCTGTGATTTTGCAACCTTAAAGCAACCTGAAATCAGCAGAAATTACAGGTGAATGATTACAGGTAAGACCATGAACATGTAAACCAGATAATACGTGCGAATGATAGCATATGACCTTGATGTTGATTGATAATCAAGCGAAAATCAGTGAACCCCCATCCAATGCATCTCATAGTGACCAAAACATATACCAATTACAACCCTAACTCAGCTTCAATGCTATAAATATTGCAACCGGACTCTTTCTTCTCGAAATTTGGTTATTCGTACTTGAAAGAATAGCATAAGTCAGCAGCATTTCTAGCAGCCCCGTTGTCTTCCTGTTATCTAAGTTAACCAGAGCATAAGATCCGTGTTTCCGCTGGCCAACAACTGGGCGATCCAAGGGGGGGATTTCACTTGGCCATTGCGAGCAGCACCTACCACCCCCGCCCCCACACCCCTCCCTGTGGACAACTCACATCAGGGACATGTAACATATGTATTATTCCGTATTCTACTCATAGATTTGTCCCGCAATAAGGGTGGAGCCATCGTGAATTATACATTCACAGCCACAGTGTAGGAAAAGCAGGAGGTCTGGCAAATAGTGCCTCACGTATAGGAAGATCTGATCAGGGGCATTGTGGGATAGCATAGAGGTCACACGACCTTCGACAGGACTTAAGCTTTGCTTCAATTAAAGGAGACGATTCTGTTTTTGGGAGCTCAGATCCAAAGCAGATTGTCCTCATACGGAGTCAGTAATAGACGCCGGTGACGGACATTGCTCTCCCCGATATCTTCTATCTATGCCTTCAGGGGTCCCGTGTAATATTAAACTTTCATAGGGCTCCCTTTCTTTGAAAGAGATTGTGAGAGCACTTTGGCATGCAAGCATTGTGTGAGCGATATGTATAGAATTGCACGATCTTTCCTCACCATATTAAATTATTAATACACGGTGGATTGCTATTTAATCAATTATCAGATTTAATTTGCTAATGGTGCTACATGTACGCGCAAAAGAAATGCACATCTGTCCTGCGGAAAATCAGACAATAATGTGTTTAGAAATCTGAAAAATACGAAATACGAAAAGGCGCTGCTGCTGTTTTTGTTTTTTGAAAATCTCAAATCTTAAATCTCAGCTCTTTTTATCGAATAAAAGAAAAAAAAATGGTGCATCAGGATAAAACGTCGGAGGTATGGTAACGTGGTAAGCATTTTGCTTGATGTATTGCTTCATAAGGACGATGCGATACATATTCACATTGAATATAAATCAATTCCATTCGATGTTTCTTCTGGTATAAAAAGACAACGTATCCATTTCACAATCTTGTTCTCGAGTTACTTAATTAACAACGAAAATTACGAAACTGACCGAATACGAGATTGGCAAAAAAATATCAAATAACTAATCATGACGAGCAAGCACAGTCATCAACGTGATTGCTATAATCATGTCAATTTCATCCAATTCGGAGAAACCTATCCGAGAACCAGGTATTTCGTGTGATTGAAGGTGTGTAAGTGCAAGTAAGTCATATTTCAACCATGTGAGGAAATTATGTAATTCAGATGCGTATAATTCATGCTGCTTACTCCTGAATGATGATGATGCAATAATAATAACAATGATAATAATAATATCCATTTCATGCTAACACAGAATTAGATAGCAATGGTACCTGGCTGAACGAAGATGGTATTGTCATCGCCTAAGTGACTGCTCTGGGGGTCCTATAACCAGAAACCCAAGTGTAATGTTAAAGTATACAAATCAATAATTTGTTTTATTTATTTAATGATGACAAAACAAAAACCACCGAAAACCCACAAGAAAGAAAAAAAAAAAAAAAAAAAAAGACATGACTATAGAAATCAACACATTTCTCACTCGTGAGCCCACCTGCCCCATTGTACCACACATTCCATGTTTGCTACAATAGATACCTTAATTATAATAAATGTACAAGGTAGTCAGATACCGAACTAAATAGCCTCTAAATGCTTTAAAACATTCATTCCTGGAGCACTGAGTACGTAAAAAAGTTGATGGATCACAGAGAGGGAGAAAGAGAGAGTACGCACAGGGCAATGTGTCCATATAATTGGGGAATTCTGCTGATCGAATCAACAGCATGAGAGGCGGACGGAACGCATGGGGGACGTTTTCATTGAGAGCATTTGCAGTGGGATATTCCCAATGGAACGAACGAAGATGAGTCCTCTTATTGCCCCTAGGATCAGATAGTATACACAGGCGGGTGTGGCTTTGCGCCTATAACATATTATACATGTAATTCACTGTCTTTTATAAGTCATGTGGCTGCGGTATTTAAAATGTACAATCATGGTTCTAGATATTACTTCCACAGTATGGTATCGTAATTTATCAACGGGGGATTCTAGGCGCCATTTTGGATCCAAAATAAGGAGCCATACCTCGTAATAATTGAACACTGGCGAATATATACTAATGAATCGCAAATAAATTACTCTGACTGCCCCGATTGGTCAATACGTGACGTTATCGCCCATTTTAAATCCGAGAAACAGCTCATAATGCTGGACACAAAATGGCGCCCAAATACCCATTCTGCACTACTCTTGATAACGACAGACACTAACCTTCACTATAATATATCATGTACTCAAGGTAAATGGGTATACGATACCTCTAATTGAACAGCAGGACGAACTACAGATGTTAGCAGCATTAGCAGAATTGCAAAGCCCTTCATGCTCTTAAGTTACCCCACTCTGTGGGTGTTCCGACGTCGAATTCCTATTATATCTTCTTTGTTTCAAAGTGAAGCGGCGCCTTTGATGTGGCTTTCTATAACAATCTCTGCAATATGGGAATAATCGCGGACCTCATTAGCTTCCTTTACCTGCCTTTCATACCTTCCAGGTGTCTCGTACCCACGTGATATTCGGGGTCAATGCGTGCACCAAGGTCCGGATGCATTTCTCGAGAATTTCTCGAGATTGAAAGGTTTTTTTCTCTTTCTCTTTCATCGGGGAAGAAATATCCTTCACTTAGTAGTTTGTAGCTGTCGATTTGAGGAACTTTGTAATTAATTAGTTTTGCTATTTAGTTGGGAACTATTATAGGTGGAGAGCAACAACAACAAATTCACGATTGAGTTTCTTTATTACATTAATGTAGAAAAAAGATACAAATGGAGACGCACATGGAAGGGGACCGATTGTCTGTCCAGGGCCCTGAATATTTAAACGAACCCTGGGGTTGCCAAGGTGCTACAGACAAGCTGTCTTCGGTTTCTCAGGGTCCGGTTTTACTTTTATAACACATGGCTAAGGTTCTTAATGCTTTTAGTGGATCCGCTTTCAGGGTCTTCTGCATCTCGCTTATTGAGTTTACACCCTTCGACTGAGATATATCTGAACGTGCTGCAATTGTAAAATAAATAAAATGTTCAACGTAATGGTAAATATTGTAATAATAATTACACTTTGGAAGACTTTGTTATGATACAATTCGCAGGGTTTTTTTGGTGTCAACTAATCAGGTGTATCATCCTGGAGATCAATGGACGTCTGAAAAGAGTGGCACTTCTCAAAAGAGACGGTTTCATTCGTCAGAAGACTACTTCCGAGCAACGAGATTGACAATGTCACAAGGAAAGATCTGCCACGAGATTAAATCTCTTCGTGACAAAGCAACTCGGGTTGACATGACTGTGTTTGCTCTCAAAGGAGAATACTCGACCAAAACACCCCTTTCCTTCGCCTCCCATTCCCTCCTATCTATCCCTAGGTTGACACTTTTTTTAGCAATGTGACATTCCATTGGTATTCTACGTCTATGCTCTGATATACGCCATCATTAAGTAAGGTACCAGTATGAAGATGACTAAATATACAAAGATGACTAAATATACAAAGATGACTAAATGTACAAAGTATACAAAGTGGGCCAAAGGTAGTGTACTCCATGTTGTAAACAAAAATTTTAAATTTGTTAAAAATAAATAATAAATAAATAAAATATACCTGATATGAATTGACTAGGTTATTATGCAACCATTTATGCAAAAAAATCGAATAAAACGGTATTTTTGAGGAACATTTAAATGCCAGTGGTAAGTGATCGCAAAGAGCTTTCATGTGCGCGTAATCAGGAGGGCAACAACACGTTCATCCTTCTCATGATCATCTCTTACTGACGTCGTCTTCTGTTGAGGCTGATGTGGTTAAGTCGTCCATATATTTCTGTGTGACTCTCTGTTCTCTTGTTCTGTGGTTCTCGATCTGGCCTTTGGTCCAAAAAGGTTGTCGATCCCTGATTTAGGCGAATTGTGATATTTGATTGTATGCTTCAATATCCTTGTGCCATCGAAATGGCAAGTTTTGCCAACGCTTAATTTTATGGATTACACAGCTGGTAAAATACTGTCAATGATTGAGCAATCTATGATCAGTGCATAATGCGCACTATAGTTTTAACTTCCAACTATGGAGCAGCGGGAAAATTAAGTGTTCGTAAAATTGATTCAATTGAGATTTGGGGGGGTTTTTTTTGTTGTTTTTTTCTTGGAAATCGAACGTTTTGTTACTGCAGCATTTCTATGAAAGGCTTTTAACGGATACCAGTGGATATGGAGATCATCCGCATTCAGAGATGATTGAAAATTAGATTAGCAGTTTTGTTATACAGAGAGATTTTTATTATATGACCTTTTTATCTGATAACATATCTGCTAATTGATTTTTTAATCAATTACCACTCACACTGGAACTCAACTTCAATGTTATTAAGACAAAATGAGATTGGACAAATCAAATAACTTTCATTAGGACCCCGTGGTCCAAACAGGCAAAATGACAAAATCAGTAGTAAGCAGACAGTAGTAGTGGTAGCCAGGAACACAAACTTCTTTCTGACCAAGCACCCATCTGTGGAAGTTCGATCACTATCTGACTCAAATATACGTCAGCAAAATAGCCTATTTAATCGTGAAACGACTTTAATTTTGTTCATCTAATGAACAAAATTAAAGTCGTTTCAGGGTTCAGTTACGATGGTGGTGCATGATTGGGAATGGCTGCTACATTTGGGAGAAACTGGTACTTACGTCTCCTTCAATGAAGGTCGGGGTAGGAAATATATATATACATATATATATATGTTGTCCGATGAAAAAAATATCACACAACTAATAAATAAGAGTGAAAATGCATTCGTGTGTACAGGTCTACAAATTTAACTGAATGATTCCTTCAACGAAAAGAATTAGTTTGCAATTTTGACAGATTTATATTTAATAATTCGCGCTCTCACCTGAAGCAGTCTGCTCATCACATTGCCAGGATTTCTCCCCAACGACAAGCGGACGGAACAGTCATCCCATGCTGCTTGTTTGTGGCTGTAAATAAGATTTAGTGAAAGTTTATTTGAAAGAATGAATTAGTTCGATATTTATCAAGTTTTCTTTTAGATAAATCCAGAGGGCCTTAATGTGCCCCGTGTAGTACTATATACAGAAGCACACAGTGCCGTGATATGCACAACACTGTCGCTAATTGTCACCCCCAATACATTTAACTAATTATAATATATATTATATTTAACTAATTATATTTCCCCAGCATAGCGCCAGGAGCTGATGCGCTTCGACCTTGGGACCTCAACCTTCCCTGGTGGAATTGGATCATTGTTTAACCATTGTATGCTAAGAAGTGGCTATTTAGATGGGCCTCATCGAATTCATTACTCGATGAAGAGAACAGAAATCAAGAATTGACTGTGATGCCAATTTGATTTATATTCGTCTCACAGAGAGCCACGCTGAAGAGCTAAGCCTCTCTTTGATTGGCTGGGATTGTTATAACCAGAAGCTCAACGTACCATCAATTAATCTGATTAATCATTGTAATAATCAGAGAAGAGCAATGAGCACTTACCAGATCACAAAATTGCACAACTCTGCTTTGAAAGCCACCGAAGATGTCCTCTCCCCGTGTCTCCAAATAACCGAATATTTTTTTTTTTTAATGCTTGAAATTGACATGCTGCTCTAAAACAGTCTAATTAACAGATTAATTATTAATTAACAGATAAATTTAATTTTGAATGAGGGAGGAACATTTGAGTGCAAATGTTGTGTGATCGCGAAGATTGCTAAATCAGATGGGCCCCTGAACGAGCATTAAAATCTGTTGCGCGGCGCTGCAGTACAAATCATCTGCTTTGTTTTATTTTAGTGCTACAATCCTAACAACAGCACTCACTCGCAATACAATATAGTTTGTTCATCCTGTAATAGTAATTTAAAAAGAATAATTTTGAATGCACGAAGATAAATAATAATGCGTTCGATTTGAACGATTTGCGCTAAAAATTATTTCGCGCGCATTTTCTGCCGTTCGCCGCTCGCTGCGCAGCATCGTACTTTTCCGCGAAAAACGTGAGTATTGTATTTCGCATTTGTTTTATATCTTTCTTAGCCGGTGGAGCTTAAGTCGGTGGACTATTGTTGACAGTTAAATGAAGGGCTCAGAACAACATAGAGGCTAAGTCACATTTGACCTAGTTTTGAAGTTTGGGTATTTTCCATTACCTTTTGAGATGCTGCATCTTCCTAGCTTCTCAGGAATCAGACTTTCCGGGCCCGATTCCGAGAAAAATCCCTCCAAAGGTTTGCACTTCCAGATGCATATAGGGGCTAAGTCCATTTTGGACTTGAACCTCTTGTTGCACTCACTCCCTGGACTTAGCTGGTGGCGGATCAGGAAGCGCCATGAGCAGGTAAATCACTTTTTTTGTAATTAAATGTCATATACTACTTACTGAAAAATAACTTGTTTGTGTAGTCTTATGTGAAAGCAAACATACTATGCATGTTGTTTTCTTCTAATGGCTGTAACAAAAGCACAAACCACGCTTTCAAGTAATTTTGGACTTGACCTCGTTTTTGCACAGTAATTGCATAATGCATGGTTAATAAGATTATCAATGCATCATTGCCATCTTTTTAAAGCATAAAAACTCATTACTGATAATCTTATAATAATAATCCTAACTTGCAGTAATATTATGCGCTACACTAGTTAAATATTTCTTTAATCATAAATATTTTACCAGTTTAACACACTATTCTATTCTATTCTATTCTATTCTATTCTATTCTATTCTATTCTATTCTATTCTATTCTATTCTATTCTATTCTATTCTATTCTATTCTATTCTATTCTATTCTATTCTATTCTATTCTATTCTATGCCGCTTCGGGTCGAATAGGCCTACCAAGGGCTTGTCCCTGAGGAAATATTCGCTCTGTTAGATGAGCTAGAGGGGAAAGTCTTATCCAGTGTAGATGAAGACATTGACTGCCCAACCATTGAAGAGTCTTCAGAGAAGGTGTTGAAGGAAGCTGCCGCTGCTGTTGAAGCAGAGGATGATGATCATGAATATGATTGTGGAGATAGGAATGATCCCGATTACGTTCCAAACACGGATGCAGCTTCTGAGCTGCAACTTGATGAATCGATTCAAGAAGTCCCTTCTTCTCAAGAAAGTCTGGTGGATGGAAGTGGTTCCATTGAAGAGAGGTTGCAAGAAGAAGAAGAAGAAGAAGAAGAGCAGGAATTTCAGGAAGTTAACATCATTGTGGACCAACCGTGGGCTTTTTCGTGTGTTGAATAAATAAATGATTAAAATTTTTTGGAGTTTTTTATGCTTATTGAACCTTTTGCAACATTGTCATATAATAGTTTGGTAGTTTTGCAGAAAAATCTAATGTCAGCTTTAGATATGTGTGACATGCTGGACTTTAACCCTTGTTGCAGCGAACAGCCAAAGACGTTTCAGAATATCGGCGATTATTCACTCAATTAGGCCTGAAATATCATAACACCAGCAGATTTGGGAGTCAGCAATCTTAGTGGGAACTTTTGACTTGGTTGAAAGAACAGAAAAATGTATTATTTGGAAAAAGAGGTTTTGGCTTTTTCTCAGCTATGTAAAAAATGGACTTAACCTGTTTGTTGTTCTCGGCCCTTCAATTGTTAAAATGTTTATCTTGTCTCTTGGCTCCAATACAAATTTGATTCAGCAGTGCCTTCATTTACTTCCCTGCTTGTATGTGCTAAGGAACACTTCATTATTTTGCTTTCTTTCGCGTGCAGTCTTGACACTGGGGCCGGCATTGTTATTGCTCTTCACGGCAACCGAGATGACTATATGAAGAGAAAACCAAACGACATAAGTTCTTTTTGGAATTGCTACAACTACGCAGAGGATAAGAAGTGCTCATTTTCCCCAAAGAACCTGCTAGGTGAGCTATTTGTATGATCACACTCAGTTTTCCACAATTCTTTCTTGTTTTATGCATTAGGTGCCTCTTCCTCTATCAAGTCGTTTGTAGTTCAAAGTGTACTGACAAAATTAATTATATTATACAAGCATACCTAAGCATATTAGATTTCATTTTAAGGATCCAAATCAGAAAAGAAATTAGACGAAAGAAAATTAAATTAATTAAGAAATTAAAGAAAAGCCATAAAACTGAACCTGTGATTTTTATTTTTATTTTTTATTTTGTTTTCCTCCGTTAACTTTTTCGTTACATACTCGCGTATGTTATTTTTGTATGTTTTTATTGTCACTTTATACTCCACATGTTTTCTATTATATACCGAAACTGGCTTCTGTAATTCCTCTCGAATAAAAAAAGATTCATTGACTGTACTTCATTTGTTTCCTTGACCCGATTTGTCGATCGCTATTCAGGGCTATAAACCCATCGTTCGATCAGCCCAGGAGCAAAAATATGGCTGAAAATATGCAAAAGCGTGTAACTGAAGATATCTCATTCCTATTCGCTTGGTGGCGCTACCTCTGCTCAGTTCTGCTTTCTTAGTCTGCAAATTCTTTGATATTACATAGAAGCAATTTTGACGCCAACGTCATTCCATTAAGCGGACCACGCCCTCGGTCTCCGAATGCATATACAATTATCACGCCTCATCAAACCAAACAAAGAGCGGTCGTCCTCAGATTTCCTCGTCAATGTAAAGCAACGCCATTGAACGAGATCCGCTATCTGCGGCAGAGCATTCAGCCCATAGAAACAGGGGTATTTAAGGGGGTGCCGTCTCTATTCTGAACTCTGAAGCCAATTAAATCAACGCCTGCATAATGACCACACCCTTGGCCAAGCATGCTTGCTATGCGAACTCAGCGAACCATGCTGTATCAATACATGCAATTAAATGAACCTCACACTCCACGATCAAACCATTGTTGGCCAATGAAGATCTTCGTGTTACATTGTCTGCCGTTCCCGGGTAATCCTGAGCAATCTCTAAAACCCTCCAACCTCCAAATAAACAAGTATTTCCAATAAATGACTTTTATCCCAGGGAGTGAATTGCGTTCAGGCGGGCGCTTCTTTAAATAGTTGATTGACAGCAACAGGTTAAAACTCACTCATTTAGACTCCATTGACGGTAAGGATACCATCAGGTAAATAGCTTCAATCTGGATCAAAAGAGATTTATGACACGCAGAAACAAAGAAGCCCGGAAGGTTTATGAGACACAACAGCATGGGAATCATTTGCTAAGTGTGGGAGATGAAGTGATGACCTGTCTCATATACAAAAAGGCAACCGTCAAATAATACATGATAGGTATAGACCCGGGATTGTGCCTTCACTTTTGATTCATCCTTCCATCAAAAGCCATCTATTATTTCATTTCTATTCTTGGAAAGCAGTCTGCTTCTTCGTTTCCTCTTCATGCAGGTATACACGTCAGTGTTACACCTGCAATTATGCCAATGCCCACTGCCTAAAGTCATATGGAAAAGACACTGCTTTGTGTGTATATATATATATACCATTAGGTGCATATAGTTTATGCTGTCTGGATCTCAAGTCATGATGTATTCTGTTTGACGTTGAAGAATCGGTCTTTACTTGGAAACCCTGAAATGGCATCCTGTATGCATGGACTGTTCCCATTCCAAGGGATATGCTTGACTTGTAATGACATACAGGTGCTTAATAATAGCAGTGAATCCCTCCAGGTGGGGTAATCTATGTTCTCTTCTTCTAAAGTACTGTGCAATATGCTATACAAGTGAATACACAATCAGTAGTCTTGAAAGAGAAATGCTGAGTATATATACATATACTGCATAGTAATACAGACATCACGGGTCCCCACCTGTGCGTGTACATAAAATGCAACATAAAGCTATTTTTAGACAAGATAACGATAATTGCTCAAATGAAAATGTATACTTTGATATCCAAATTTCATGTTCCAGGGATATAATGTTGCAAATGACATGGGGCTTTTTTATCGCGTGCCTCAGCCGTGCATATTATAAGAGGATGCTTTATGATGCATTGCTTATCGACACGTAGGACACCAACTGTATCTAAATAACACGATTAGTCGATTGCAGCCTTCTGGAGCTGATCGATGTTGGCATTCTACTTTTGATAAACATTGGTCTGTTGTAGAGACAGAGGCCTGCGAGTGATCTAAGAAGTGATAGGTTTGCCTTAGAGGTGATGCTACATTGTGGCAGCAAAAAAAAAAAAAAAAAAAAAAAACAACAACGTCGATGGGATGCTTCTTGGGCTTGTTTGTCATGCCCGCTTAGCAAATGGGCGTCTGTGATCAGCGACTGCTGTACATGTACTTGTCTTCTCGTGGACCTATAAATGAAACGTCCTATATGCACGCAATCAGAGAATTATGCCTTCGGGGGTAAGCGTCCGGCCAGGGAGAAATTAATGGCGAAAGAGAAAATGACACTTGATTTGATGCAAGTGATGACGTATTCCCCGAAGCGGAGATATCACGGAAATTGTTCAAGATCATATTTACAATCACTTCAGTGAATCGTCGATGATTATTAAAACTTCCATTATATTGATTACTCTATACCTGCCAAATGATCAGGTGAATTATATATAAAACCTCAGGTACACTCATACCTTGACAAACACTGCAATCAAGCAGCTTTTGTCAATGTCACCATGTGTTCGATTGAGAGATTCGTAGACACAGAATCAGCTAATTAGTTTATTGTACGAACCATTCCACCAATCAAGCTATATTATGGAGATGCTGCTGCAAGTACAGACGGGGTCAACGCTGGTGCTGCAGTCATTCGCTTTAATTAGGGCCCATTGACCTACTTTGCGGACGTTGAATCTGAATGTACGCATAGGAACCTAAGCCTAATGACTCCTTCACCTGTATCCCTCTGGATCAATTAGATACATTTACATGATCCGTGTCCACAAGTCACAAATCAACACACTTTTAATAATGTCACAGTGAACTTTGACCTAATTATCTCATATTATAAGGCATCCGTAAGAACTGAATGCTAAATGATAGCAATATTCCATTAGATGCGAAGCGTAATAATAATTATAACATAGCAGCTGCTGAGCGATAATGTGGGTGTATGAGCGATAAACGGTGCGCTAACCCATTGCGAACGCCAGCAAGGATGGTTTTATCCATGTATATGAGTGGCTATAATAACGAGAAGAAGTTAGGGCTTGAATACTGTAGGCGCGACAGGTGCTTACACACTTTTCAGCCGTCAAAGGATCCATGGAAAAACCTAATCCCGGTCGCCTCTCGCCATATCCCGTTAGCTGTCACGTGCAGATTTCAGCTGAACAGATTTACGGTATTGTTATTATTATTGTTGACGCGCAGGCATCTGATTGGTGAAAGGGACCATCACTCAATATGAGAAATCTCAAGGATTCTTGCGCTGACACGTGATCTCACTCCTTGATCTGCGTACAAAGCAACACAGAAAACCGTGACAGACGCAATTCTGGACACAAAATGGAGGTTTGGATACAAAATGGCGAGTGGGATGCAAAAAAAAACAACAACAACAAAAACGAGCTCAGTTTAAATCGGTTGAAACGCAAGATGTGAACGCCGAAATTGATCAGTAAGTACGACTCGATAATTCGCTAGCATAATCATAACGTCATTGGTTAACGCGCATGACCAGAGAACTTTGACTCAGAAATCATAACGTCGCAATTTGTCGGTGCTGTGTTTCTTCCATCCTGCCTTGCCGTGCAACACCCGAAACAAGCGAGCGGCCATCTCCGAAATGAGTGCGAATGCAAGTAGCACCGACGCGCGGTTAACCTGCAATATTGTCAATTTACGCGCTGGAATCTTGTCAATATTTGTAAATACTAATTACCTTTACCTTCTTAAACTAATTGAGTGAGCATGTTGGTAATTGGCCGTGGCTGTCGTGAGGAGGCAACTGACGCAGCGCAGTAATCAGTACTCGAGTGTTTTGATTAGTACACCTGTTCGGGTACTGTATCCTGGGTAGTCACGTGGTATTTATTTATCACGTGGACAGGAGCAGGCTGATCAGGGAGTGGAGCGTCTCCCTTTGGCGTCATCAAGGGTTAGGGGGGATGTATTTGGAAATGTGCCCAGCGAGGAACGAACCAAGAATGCTGAACTGGTCGCTGTTGGTATTTTACCTGCGGTTACGAACATTGCGGCCAGCCGTAGGGGTGATAGATAACAAGGACATACACATGTTGTATCAACTTGCGATTTTAATTGACTTCATTTGCGAACATTGTGTGTGTTTCGATCGAAATTTTGTGACCATGGATAGCGGCATTGTGCGCCAAGAAATTTTTCTCTGGCTGTTTGCCAAAAAGCCACGTGCTTGTGCTATTTATAGAACCCGGCGAAACGCCAACCAATCAGAGAGTTGCATTCCTCTGATCTAAGCAACTGCGTGGCCTAGAGGGGTGGGAGCTTACCTCTGGAGCTCGGTAGATAATATTATATTTTTTTAAATCCGTGAGCCGAAATTTGATTATCATTTTAGATACATCTCATTTAATCTTATTATTCACTGAAATCTTAGAAAAAGTTATCGAGCAGAATTATTTATATGACGGCTGACCTATTTCTGAAGTATGGTATGCAATGCTACCTCCCACATTTCCATCATTTGGACGAGTCCATGTCGGCTGGTCGATCTAGGCCAGCGGCGAGCGAGCAAGACGGCACTTGGCGTTAGGAGCCTGGGTGGAACGGCTGCTTGATGAGAGGCTCCTTGGTCTTCTTCGTGTCCGGCTGGGTGTTGCAACTGGATGGTCTGCTCTGAGCAGCAGACGAGAAGAACAAGAAGCGAGCGGCTCTGATGCGCTCGCAAATATGCTCTGACTTAATTCTCTCTCACTGAGCTGAGTAAGCAATACGGAGGCAGGTCTTCTGTATTTAGCGAATTACGACGATTATTGTGCTGGGCCAAGAAAGCCCGACTTGGGATAAAAATGCTGAGAATGTTAACTCACCAGCTGAGATCACAATCACTGAATGAAATGCAACCGTACTATCCAGGCGAGGTGAGTGCTGTTATTCTTGTTCTGCAATCAACTTATTTATTTCCTTTACAATCCTCTTTATTTAAAAGAATGAAAAAAAAAGAAACTATTCATTTATTGTTCGCTGCTACTGGGGGAAAATATCCAAAATTCTCTGGTGATTTAATACATTTCAAGTTAATTTGAGTTTTTAGTCTGGGTTGGCTCGCCAGCCAAGTATTGCACAATTTTAACAGCCTGGAATATGAGCATTTTATTGGCCCCTGGAGCGTGGAGTGGGCTCGTTGTCATAAAGATTAAATACTCTGCATGACGCCTTTTTTGTTCAACGTGACTTGACGGTATTCAGCCTAGTTGGTGATTTCTCACAGCTCTTGGTGTGAACCAATTTAAATGTCAGCGGTGAACACAAAGTGCAAATGTAATCGATACTTGGTTAGAATTTATAATCAAAACAACTTGAGCAGCAGCACATTCAAAGCAGAGATTTGACTGTTTTTTCGTATTTTTCCCCTTGCATTTCTATAACTGTTTTCAATCTCGCTCTCTCTCCTCGTTGAAATCTACGCAGTCACAGTTCAATATACACACTATATTCTGCTTAATAATTAAACCATCAGTATTGAACCTACTATAACATGTTAATTTATTCCGTTGATTACAGGTGTTGAATGACGAGGAGCGGGACTCAGGTACGGAATCGGACGACGAAAACTTGGGAGCAGCGACGGATCCAGAAGGTAAGATTGTAAACTGGTGATGAAGTACGCTATAAAATGATCAATGACCAAGAAATAGCGTTCGTGTGTTGCTTCTAATTGGTATTCCTGTGTACCCATGACCCATGCAATATAGATTGGTGCTCACATATTGCCACTGGCCATATGCGACTATAACGAAGTCCGCACCTTGCACGCACCTTTCGTTGCCAGGTGCTGTCTCGTTGTCATGGTGACTGATTCATGTTTCATTCACAGCATCTGGTGATCCGGGCGAAACGAGTGA
Organism: Capitella teleta; assembly: GCA_000328365.1. Classification (NCBI taxonomy): domain Eukaryota; kingdom Metazoa; phylum Annelida; class Polychaeta; family Capitellidae; genus Capitella; species Capitella teleta. The sequence continues at coordinate 80,789 of KB310551.1, forward strand.
TGACGGCGAGGGGTCCCGGGAAGCCGCGTTTCCTTCCTTACGTCCCGTTTTGGTCCCGTCGCTTAAGCGGCCGCTACAGCTAGTCAGCCACCCGACGACGGCGCCTCTGAAGAGAGCGTCATCGCCACAATCATCGGCGTCATCTTCGCCGTCACTGAGCAGGAAATACGATTCAGACTTTGACCGCTGCAGTCTGGGCTACGAGACGACCAGTTCGGTTGAGTTCGACCCTCATAGCTCAGAGGACGAGCTGTCCGTGATTAACTCTCGCGAGAAACGAACGTGGTCACAGCGCCGCGGGAGTTGCTGCTCGACCGGCGACAGCGCTGGTTCGTCGGATGAAGAGGTTCGGGACCTGCTCGCCGGCGACCTCCAAGCGACGGGCGTGCACGCAGGGGGCGCTCCGAGTCGCCCGCTGCTCTTCAGTTCTTCCCCACCTAAAGGTGTTCAGCACTTGAATCATCGAACTGTGTACACGTGCATGCAGCAGCGGAAACGGCATCGCCACACCGGGTCACGTGACGTCAGTGACGCAACTTGCATCCAGCGTCCTTGTCTGGACTTTGACAAGATGCAGGTCAGCGCATGCGCTCCGCTCATTTGCTTTTACTGATGAAGACACAACTACCTGACTCTCTGGGATTTCCTTCTCCTCTTAATAGAATATCTTTCCAATTTATAAGTGGCTGTCCAGACCGTGATCTCTATATGTGTGCGTGTGTCGTGCGTGTGTGTGCGTGACTGGGGGATTCCCCTCCGTGGTTTGAGAGAGCATTTGAATGTTTCTATATAGGAATAAATAAAATAAATTTTACATATGTTATAAACCACATCATTTCGAAGTCTTGAAAATCTTGTATTGCATCCGCGATGAGCGAGATTGTCCTGCATACGAGGCAATAAGAGAAGCCATTCGGCAATGTTTGTTTTTGCGCTTATATTATTACGTCATCGCAATATCTAGATGTTTACCTGTTTGTCTTAAGATACAGCGTGCGCTCTGTTTGCACCAATGTTATATTGTGATCTGAAGCACAATGTGGCTGCTCAGCTGAAATATTCATTTCATGGCCACAGAGCACGGCTGCCTTCCATTCACGCAGCCTATGCCCACATGAACAGCCTGAGTGCAGTGATGACGTAACCTTGGTTGCTCACACCTTGGAAGTAGATCGTCCTCAGCGGATCATCAGCGGCATGAGGACATATTGGCGATCGATGTACGATTGAGGAGCAAGCTGCCACCATTTACGATATATGTATATAGGTGAATAACGCCTAATGTGATGCAAATGGACGTTGTTAAGTGTCCGCTATATCGGGCTTCTAATTGCTATGGTAATTATGTAATTATGCCTCGTAAATTACCTGCGAATTATGCGGCTGTCCTATGGTCTGGGTTAAAGTTATAATATGCGATATTATAATCTGCAGGAGAGGTTTACATCCAGGGACCTCATACCGCGCCCAGGAGGCTGCGCATTGGAGCGTAACGAAGCCAGATAGCTTATCCGTTTTGCGCCAGTGTTCTTGCGACCCCCGAACAAAACCGCAAATCGATTGTCCGAAATAGACGAACACACGGCACTGAATTAGCACCGAAGAAAAAGAAGAGAATCAGGGATAAAGGGCAGTTCCCGAAGGCATCAGATATGCAGTGACACAGGTGATTGACAAATTCAAGGCTCATGTATCTCCAGGGACTTCATCATTATATGGCATACATTCGTATTGCATAATCTAGATACGAAACGGGTGAAAACACGTTGGAATTATTCATTCCAAATGTCAAATTGATTGATCGATTTTGTATAAATATTCGCGTCTTCCATTGATTGTAAACATGCTATTGAATTATGCATACATATTGTATATTTTGCCAGTCGTTGGGCGGTCAGGGAAAAACACAATATAGCGCCAGAGCTGCTTCGTGTTGATAGCGACTGCACGCGAGCAGCAGGGGCGCTGGATTATGTAATCGATCTTTGTGGGCGCCCTGTCCCAATTATACACCTAACTAGTCATTAACATTCAATGGCGACCAATACAGTCATAGAGGTAGCTTCGTGAATAAAGTCAATAGAGGTAGCTTCGTGAATAAAGTCACAGTGTACAATTTACATGCCATGTATTTATAATACACAGAATCAGCTATAATGATTTCCTTATTGTGAGGCTTACGTAATTGACGCGTATTGTTGCCGGGAATTAAATCATTTTGCCCTTGGGATAACAACAGACCTGCAAACAACTTAATTGCACTGAGTCAAATCATGTAATCTATCTGACACCTCGTAAAAATTATGGTCAATGTATCGACTGAGCGCACTTTCCAAATCACTGGTCTTTCTAAGGTGTACTTGAACAGTACGGCCTAGTACTGATACCAGGTATCCTGAAACTTGATATTATCCCAAAGACTTTCAAGAATTCTGGAAGTTCTTGAACTTTGACCCGGATTAGAAAATACAGTTTCATCACAGGTGATAAATCCATTCTGTACCACGCTGTACAGTCAGCGATGCAAATGATCGGAATATCCCTTTGCTTTGAAGTCATCCACCCGCGGGGGACTCCTGCGTGGTATTCCTGCCAAGACGTGGCTCCTACATCTACACACCTAACCTCAACCCCACCCCCCCCCCCTCAACACGTCCGTGACAAAAGATATTGCAGAAATATATATCTTTGCGATCATGATATTTGATCAGTTTACTGAGATCAATCACGATCCGGCAAATAATAAACACCAGGCAATTTATTTCTGTATGCCAAAAGTATACACGCCTTATAACTCATAGTAAATATGTTGTGGGTTTTGATAACCTCGAACCGAAGGGCGTTGCGAGTATTCTTCTTTGACGAAGCCTTCAACACCATTCGATACTTGTGATACTATATATGCAGTAACTTGAGACCATTTACCAGGGGCCTGGATATCTGAGTACTTGTGGTTGAGAGATATAATTCTTAAGATCAATGCCGTTATATCTGCATTCGTAACAGCTGCCACAACTTTGAACTTCTGGGTCAGGTCAGGTCAAATATGAAAGGTTAGAGTTCGTCAAATGCGCCAAATTAGGAAAATATCCAAGAAAAAAATATCGAATAAAGACGAGCACTGTGGGCCTGGTTTAATGGAGATTGATGAGCTCAATGCAATAGGTGTATAAGTTACCTGACGCGACTGGCGCACATTGGAACGGACTAAACGCACAGCGAGACAGGAGGAGACAAGAGTCTTGCATGACCGATTCGCATGTTTCGTACAGGTTTACTGGAGGTAATAAATTTCGAATTTATGAATGCATGGGTTGATATGCAACACGCTGAGTTGATAACACGTATGCTGTATGCACACATGATGTATTCAGATAAGTATAAAAAATATTGTACACATGTGAATGCATACACTTACAGAGGAACTCCCAGCTGAAGAACGGTAGATACATTAATCGCTGGTCATCGTAATGAGCTATATTTAAACCCACCACTATTAATGGCTGTTATGTGTATTAAACCTTCGAGTGGATAATATTTCCCATTTCAGTCTTGTCAATTATCTGATCGGGTATAGGTGCACAATGGTCTACCTGCGATGATTGCCGAAGGTCATGACCGGTATTCCCGTATGGAATTTCCTTCTCCAGGGATCTATAAGTGTAATTGATTTCTCTGAGCGCCAACACCTAAGTTCAGAATGCGGGTGATGTGGTATATTAAAATAACAAGAGGTGGGTATAAGCCACGGTCCGTGTGATGCACAGAGTGAGATGAAACGAGGGGAACGGCAGAATTGACGTGGCTTGCTAATCCGTCTGGAACTAATGGCTTCGACGCCAGATGAAAGGAGCGGATTAATCTTGTAGTACATCCCTTGCTCTTTTCGCTTCCTCTTGAACACTTAGATAATATCATGATTAATGTCCCCCCCCCCCCCCCCCCGCCAACGGGATCTAAGTTCTCATTGATTTCTTCCCTGCTACACATTCAACCTGCGGATCTTCCTCTGAAGAGGAGATCTCTCAGGTGGCGAGTGCACCTTTTATACAAAAAAAAAGAACTCTTCGCGGGGCCTCTGTTTTCGGGGCTTAACCGTGCCTCAATGGAGGGTAACGGCGCTTTCCTCTCAATGGTATTTCTCTCATAATCCCCGTGGAGGACCTTCGCATACGACTCAATAGACATTCAAAATCAAAATCACATTCAAAGCGTTGTTTTCGTATCGATGCTTTAATCTGAACCTCTTATGACTGACACAGGTGTACTCCATATATAATCACACAGTGCTCATATTACCGTACCTTGATGAGCAAGTTAAATAAATATTGATAATCAAGAGTGCAGGCTATTGATCTAGAATTATAGTATTAGCAATAATACCAATTGCTACATATGCTTAAGCTGATGTGTTCACAGCCTTCATAAGCAGACGTATGCCGAGTGCACGCTTTAAATCTTTCATTACTTTCGTGCTGACTGCAGTCTTAAGCGTGTTTTGGCTCAGTAACACTGATTACAAGAATGTACTTTCTTTGATCTTATTCACGGGTGATTTAACACGCAAGAAAAAGTAACTGCTAAATCAGACCAAGCGCCGTATGTTATCATGAGTTCCAAATGGTGTTTTATATAAATATGTCTGGCGCCTCGTGCCATATCGGTCTGTATATAATATACACACATAAAGAGGTCATTTAAATAACAGGAGAGGTTTAAGTACTAAATCAAAAATCAAATCGCCATAAAACGGCGCGAGCAGGTGTGAAATTCAGAGTTATAACAGAGTTCTAATGAACAACGCTTTGTTGCCAAAAGGCGCAGATGCAGCTCGACGATCACCATGGTAACAGGAGTCAGTGACCTTATTTTTCGCCTCCATCTGCCGTGAAAGAGCCCTTCATAGATGTCGAAGGAGTTTTCATTTTCTCCCTGAGTACCGTGCATGCATGATAATCTACGCCAGGACGATTTTTTTTATCCCCCAGACAAATGACCGTTTTCTTTTTTTACCCCACTTCACACCACAAAAGCGGTGTGACGGATGTGGGCTTTGCTTGTGATTAGATTACATAATTAATTCCTCAGTCAGAATAGAATGGCTTCATACTTTCCTCCCACGAATTCCAGCTCCAACCCTGAGGTCCATTGCGTGACGGTTGATGTCATGATAAGAGAACGAATAGTCGGCTATTTCGCCCCAATTTGAGCATTAAGTTCTATCCAGGACGACCGCCAGGGTCCTATTTGCTGTTATATACGGCTATCTGTCAAACTTGAGAGCAATTTTAAGATTTATCTTAAAAAGGAATGCATCTTAAAGGTAATCAAAAGGGGCGCCTTGCTCTTCAATCACCAATGCTAGCAAGTTTAATATTGTGCTGTCACGATAAAGATTTTCCGCCTTGGTGCTAGTATGTGTTGGTGCTAGTATGTGTTGGTGCTAGTATGTGTTGGTGCTAGTATGTGTTGGTGCTAGTATGTGTTACACACTGTAACGTCTGCATTGCTTTCTGGGATGTGATATCTGCAGAATGCAATTTACTCAGGGTGCAAAAGGTAAACAAGCGGTTAGCAGAGGAGAACGGGATCGCATCAACAAACATCTCATCGCACGATCGTATAAACACATTTCTTCCTATCTCTTCCCGCCGAGTCAAATTTTTTGGCCCAGAGCCAATTCCTGGCTGTCGCCATCCAACAGCTGCGATGTGATTGAACAGCGCAAGGTATGAGTTATAACGAGGTACTGAAAGCAGTCTGCTGCTGCTGCTGCTGCTGCTGCTGTGTGCTACGTGCCTTCATATACAGCAGGTGTATGTTTATTTCTGTATTCATGTATGCACATTCTGTACAGGTCAATATACCAGCCATACTTGCACGTCAGCCCATTCGTATGGCAATTAAAAAAACCAAACGCGATCTAATGAGCAGTCGCTATTGGTGTTGACGACACGAGGAGCTGTTTGCAAAGTGTTCAAAGGTCCTTCGCTTTCCATTGTTGGCACTGAGCGATGCCGACTGGCCTGTTCATCGATTCGGGCAAAAGGAAAGTCCACCTCACTCGTTCTCCCCTCAGATTAGCAACCGCAGGTGAAGTATTCCTGCTCTCTTCTGTCTTTTCAACAGCCGCAGTATCCAGGGGTCGATATATATGGCATTGCATCGCTGACATAGGAATCGGGTGTTGATATGCATAAAGAACTAAGACCAATATAACATATCAGAAGAAGATTGCAAAGGATGAAGCAAGGAACAGGTGATTGTGGTTTGGCAAAGTGCCAAGCAAATGACAAGTATGCTGCCCAGCTATTTATTATGTCTGTCAATCTAGTTCAAAATGAAAGCATTTCTCTGGCATTCTCGTGTTATAAGTGACTTACAACACAATGTATTGAACACCATGCGAGGTCATGCGAGGTCAATCGTATTAAGACTCTCATTTACCTGCAGTTTCTCACCCTCGGTCTATTTTAAGGTAACCGCCCTAAACATGTACGTATATACCCCCGATCGACATTCATGCATATACGCACAGCAACGGACTGCGAGATAGATCCGGAGATCCGGCAGCATTCCCACCAAAGGGCCCAAAGAACAAAAGCACTCGGATGAATTGCATGCGAGACGGTATAGATTTCAGATGTTTGCATCGAAAACTGATTGATTGGCTGGCAGACATCGTGTTAATGGGATGAAGGAGCCGAGAACGATGCTGTCTTCACTTTGTCCGATTCGTCCAGATGAAATATACTTGTTAATTACCTGTAATTATATTAACCAATAAAAACGAACGCAAGGTAATGATTTACCTTAGCATTCTATCTTTAATTGTAATTTTTATATAGGATGCTAATTTACCTGAAATGTGAGCGAAAACCTTCCATCGTGTGTCTGTTTCTCAGAAAATAAGTGTTTACAACCAGTTTGGTCGATTTTTATGTATTTTTCTTAAGATAAGGAGTTTTAAAGAAACTCTTTGAGAGAACTCTGTGAAGTACCTTGGGTGTATCCCAAATAGCAGTCATGACAAATTAACTGTTGTTGCTACTGTCACAAAAAAGTAGGATTGTTTTTGAAGGAGGACCTGTTACCGGAAACCCTCCATAAACCGATGTATCCGGTCACAATACTCAGATATAATTGATTGTTCAATATACTATGCAATGTATGTATTACCCAGAGTTACGTAACCTGGTCTACATTCATAAATCTCGCTATTCACGCAGTTATGTCACCCTACCTGGCAGTCTACTGACGACCGACGGCTCTATGTCTCACCCCCCACCCCCCCCCCCCCCAAACAAACTCCTACCCTCCATCCCTTCCTAACTGGCACATATCTCACTGTTTACCTCAGATCCAATTTTTCCCCGTCATTCAGCTCGTCACCCGTAAACGTATCAGATAGAACCAACCGTAAAACACGTCACATGATCACTATACATCCGCGCGCTATTCTTATTACGCGCCATATTGAGATCAGGCATCCGTTACGACCGATGACATCATGCCAACGCACCACTCGACCATCTGTCAATCTATCTACCCCTTGTGTTGATGATTCGCAGGTATGTTTAGAGTAATTAGCTCGGCCATTGAAAGGTAGCAGCGCTATTAATCGACTGATAACGTGTGTGAATATATACAACACCGTTCGCAAAAACAAACTGACTTGCAAAGCACACGCTTCTCCACAAATAGGTTTGCTTGAAAGGCTTTGGAATGACATAAGGCTGCTTGTTCACCAAGGATATGCCGCAACAGCGATCCTGTGAGGCATTTCCTTATGTCTATACATTCCTGAGTTACGAAATTAGCAAGATGTCGATATTGGTAGTCGTATTTATGTATATATTAGTAGATCAGTGAACCATGGTATCAATATGTCAATGCCATAAGCGAGGCCAGAATGGATAAAGTTACGATATTACTATTTGCGATGTAACATCGCTTAAAATTAGGGGAAATCTGGGTCAGGGTCATATAAATCAAGTATGTGATTATACATTAATTACACAAAAGCCACGGAAATGTTATGTAATCTACTGACCCAAATATCCCAATGATGCTTGCCGCTGTACTTCCCTGTGGAGTATAAACACAGGATCCACCCCCCCCCCCTCTCTGAGCAAAAGCTTGTCTGTCAACCTCATCATCCAATCTGCACACGGAAGCTAAGCCAGCACTAAAAGCGACTGTAGCATTGACATTAATTCCAGCTGACATGCATCTGAATCCAATCCTCTCCACCCCCCCGCCAGTCCTACTCATACGCCCTCTCCCCTTTCGGTTGCCCTGAAGGTGTATGCTGAACAACCCTCGCATACTGTTTACATAAGGGTCATAGTTAGTTTAGTAAGGGGTCATAGTAGTGTTCGCCATAGCGAGGATAACATTAGGACTCAGTGTTGCTTACTTTATAATTATATCATATAATATATATTATACTAACATATGTAAATGCGTTCACCAGTTCAGAAGAAAGTTTCTTGGCAGCAGGACCATTTCACTCAGTTCAGTAATAAACGCTATTCAGCGGTCATCCTTTCTCCCTTGCGAAGGTAAACCGACCCTGACAACCGGCCTCATGCAAGAGCGGCCTCTGCCTTTGTACCGGGTGTACGTTTACGTAGTACATGTATTAAAATAAAATAAAATAGCGTTTTGCTTGCTTGCGTAATTTACTGATTGCACTTTGCGATGCTTTACCAAGTTTTATGTTGAGTAACTCTCCGGTTCTTGACATTCAATATTTAGTTTCTCTAATACGTAGCATGCTATACTGGTGTATATATTATGAGTAATCACTCCACCCCTAAACCGACTGCAGCCAAGTAACTTTATTACTAATTAATTGGTACGCACACCTGCCAAAATGAATGCGTGTGCATTCTGAAATGTGTGATGCTGTTACACACTTAAATAGAACAGCTAAATCTCCGGATGTGAGTTTAAATATACACCACCCACGAAGATGCCGTAATAATTAAAAACGTAGCCCCATGCTGTAAAAATCTACTTTTAATTGCTTACGTTGCAAATGGCGAAAGTAATTAATAACACGTTGCCAGTATAACCCTGTCCTAAACCACCGCCTCCCATTTCCGCTCTGTCTTACAAAAGAGAAATAAATTTCGTGAAGTTAAAAAGCTTGTCAACCAACTTCAAGAATGATGGAAAGAGTTAGCGAGAGTTAAAGAGACATAGATCATGAGTTTAGACACACGACTTCCTTTCTCTACTACCAGTAAGCATTCCCGTCCCGTGACGTCACACGAAGGTAACATGGTGATGCAAATCCCCACTCAAATACAAGCATGCAATATTAATCAGATAATTTTTTCTCCTATAGGTAGGTATGGAATATGGATGGCGTTACCATACAGGTGTTGCAAGCACGCAGTGAACCGAAGCCTCTCGGTGGGGATTCACAGCACCTGCTTAACAGCCCACGGATTCCTCTCCAGGGTACTGAATAATCAGAAATGCACGGCCTCAGGAAGTTGACATAAGACCAAGAGAAAAATACACACAATGATTTATTATGCTCGGGGTCAAAGCAGACATGAATTTCATCAGGGTTTGGTTAATACCAAGGCAAGATAACGCAGGATCAACTTCACTCTTCACTTCACGTTGAACAAAAAACAAACTGAACAGGATGTTTTTCTCACTTCAGTTATGAAGCTCACGTGATGGGCACGTGAGAGGCCTTTTTTATTTGGAGTCAGTTTTCATCATCTTCATCATACAATTTAAAATTAATCGTCGAAGTCATATGTTGACTTGAAGGTTTGAGGCACCTCTCAGAAGCAGAAGGATATTTGCTGATCTTATTTGGTAATTAGAGATGATGATCTTCATTGTTCAGCTGGCACCACAAACCAACCGACTGCTTATCTTACTGGGCTGAGGGGCTGAGATTTCAAACCATAAGAATTCTTTGTGCTGGGATCGAGTGAGGACTTCAAGTTAATAGAGCTCTTATCGAAGTCCTCCAGTAATGGAGGCAAATGTATGTCAAGCTATCTAGGTCAAGGCTACATTGACCCCTAAGGAGGTCATCAACCTTGGTTTTTCTTTGATAAAACAAACTCGCACTTTGATCATGGAAACAACAACCTATCATTACTATGCACGCTCATATTCCCTTATTGCACACAGAGAACCATCAGTCACTGAAAGGTTCTGAACTGCACGCATGAAAATAAGTTTCCTGATGCATACATTGCCTGATGTATAAATATATCAGGCAGTAATCCATCAACGCATACTTTTAGATTACACGCTATGGAGCTAATGTTCTATTAAACAAGGTATTAAGACCGTCAGGTGTCTCCAATTGTGAAGCTGCCTCGTGCTATTTACCCTTCCTATCTGTCAGCTGGAGGCGCCAGAGGTACAGATGTCCTGGCTGAATGCGCGGTTCATAAATAAATAGGCAAGAGGGTGAATGAGCCGCGCACACAAGAGTATAGGCATACAGAACTACCTCTTAGGATTGTACTAATATACCCACATCCGTCTGGCGGATACCCAACAAATGGGGCTATTTAAAAACAAACCCCAAAAAAAGAGTGTGCTAACAAAGAAAACGCGAGTGCATGGCACCAGGGCTAGATAAGGTGAACGATTATTTCACAATGCAAATGTGACCAATATACACGGAGGGCTCTCCTGCGATGGAATCTACCTTCATTCGCAAGAAGAGATGTTTGATGGATGCGCAGAATAAAAAGGCAGACAAATCTTCTTAGAGAGCAGGCGATGGGAGGCTTTTAGAGTAATATGGAAAGACACGCTTCGGAAGCTTGGATCTGGAGCTTCCTCCTCTCTTCTTCCTCTCCTATACTTCTATTTCCTCCTCCCTAGAGACCCTTTAATGACCTCTATTCCTCCCCTTCCCCTGTCTCCCTGCTAGAATGACATCCATTGAGCGTGATTATGTGGAACAGTGAAATAATAGTATACATTTGTATCTTAGCAACAAAACCATTTGGTGCCTGTTGTGGACCCTCATAGTCCTCCCTAACCGCTGAGATATCCTTTGTCGTCGTCGATTACAATGTTCATAACTGTCCCCTCATTGGTAGTATGTTGTCCCCTCTGAGTGCCTTATTTTACTGTGTTCGAGGGGGATGTGACACCAATCTGTGTTGTTATTAAAGCCCAGGTGCCCAATGTCAAAGGCAGGCATCGCAGCCAAATATGGCCTCGATCTCTTCTCATACGTGTTTATTTGTATACGTGTTTATTTGTATACGTGTTTATTTGTATACGTGTTTATTTGTACACGTTTGTTTATTTGTATACGTGTTTATTTGTATACGTGTTTATTTGTATACGTGTTTATTTATTTGTATACGTGATTATTTGTATACGTGTTTATTTGTATACGTGTTTATACGTCGTGTGAATAAAAAATTAACGCGAGGAATTAAGCTGTTGGTCGATTCACCAAATAATGCGCGCACGAGCAGGCTACCAAGGATTGATTATGAATCAGCGACGGTTACGTAATATTGAAATCGAAAGGACTACATGTAGTCACGCCGAGTTACATCATCGTGACATCATATCCGACCGACCACGTGACCACGTGAGCTCAACGATAGGTGTGAGTGAGATGGAGAGACGGGTGGAACGGGGTCGAAGGGTCATTAAGTTCAAGGATCCGAACATCCATCCAGACTTCATTTACGAAAACACGCGATCGGCTCGAGATGAAAAATGGACATGGAACGAAGACATTGCTGTAAGAAAATGGAAGCAATGCATCATGGGAAGACTGATCACGTGATGCCATAATATATAGGCGGCTGATGGAAGCATCGATATCCATGAATAGCTGCTCAGCAAAAGAATCAGTGGAAATCGGTTGCATTGATAAGCAAACTGCGGACCATTTAGGCCACGGTCGGAAGGGTGTTGGGTGATATTACATGCATACATGCACTACACCCAAGGAGCATAGACACATTTTGTTGCATGCATTGTGATTGGTGTATTATTGAAGACATAACAATGAACTTTGGCAGATATTTTATGATGGGTTGCATTTTTTTTTCTAACAAACAAAAGCATTTCGGACACATTTTGTTCAATGCCAATAGCACGCGTCAAGTTTCGTAGAAAGTAGAACCTGTTAACAATTGAAGATCCCAGAATATTACATATATATTGATTGTGTATTCTGCATAATCACTATAATGTAAGATATAAAATCTGTAATTAGCATAGAATTGGAAAGTAATCAAAGGATCTTGAATTGAATTGAATTGAATTGAATTGAATTGAATTGAATTGAATTGAATTGAATTGAATTGAATTGAATTGAATTGAATTGAATTGAATTGAATTGAATTGAATTGAATTGAATTGAATTGAATTGAATTGAATTGAATTGAATTGAATTGAATTGAATTGAATTGAATTGAATTGAATTGAATTGAATTGAATTGAATTGAATTGAATTGAATTGAATTGAATTGAATTGAATTGAATTGAATTGAATTGAATTGAATTGAATTGAATTGAATTGAATTGAATTGAATTGAATTGAATTGAATTGAATTGAATTGAATTGAATTGAATTGAATTGAATTGAATTGAATTGAATTGAATTGAATTGAATTGAATTGAATTGAATTGAATTGAATTGAATTGAATTGAATTGAATTGAATTGAATTGAATTGAATTGAATTGAATTGAATTGAATTGAATTGAATTGAATTGAATTGTTCTTCTTACCGAAAATAGATGGCCGTACATATGACCTGTGACCTAAGGCCTCATTATTGACTTATGACCTCATTGACCTGTATCTACCTGTACATGTAAAAGGATTTCCACGTGTATGTGCTGAATAAACCATAATATCCTCAAGGCTTAAATTTGTCCATTAACCTGGGATTATAATCCAAATATGATTGAAAAATCTCTTCTTTTTTGTTTTGTTGAGTCACCAAATGATATTTTTCCGTTCGAAGTTGATGACACGATATGCTTCAATTCAGAGAAAACAATACGAAATAAAAATCAGAGGAGAAATATACATCAATATTTCATGATTAAAGATGACAATCTGAGAGACTATTTCTTAGAATCCATTTCTCACACAAAAGATCGAATGCAGACAATTTCAGACTGGACAGAAAAGGCAATATATCACGGGCCCTGGACCCGAATATAAACCAAGAAATGTTTTAATGGCATCGGAACTTGTGTTGCTGTGTCCTAAAGACAACTGTGTTTCACCTACGTCAGCGAGCAGAGTGTTAGCTAGCAGGTGTTAATTCGGAATCAGATTGGTGAAAAAAAGACGATTGTTATATTGTAGATCGATAATTGGTCGAAAAGAAGTTCTAATCACGCAGAGACTAAAATGCAAGCCAAATAAATGAATATACAACATGCAACATACAATATTAATTTTGTGCACTTGTATTCATAATTTAGACGAAATCAGGTGATCTCTGACCGTGGAACAATAAAAGGTCAAGGTCATGACCGTCAGAGTAGATTGATTAACACCTAATTGCCATATCATTGATTCGACCTGATTTGAAAATGGCGGAGCCAACACGTGTCCCTTCAACTCCCCCTTTGGTCTGCGTCAGCTTTATTCTACATCTTGTTCTCATCATCTTAGTTTATAAATAAACTGACACTCATGTTATGCAATCACCGCTTTTTATGAGGAGGAAGAGGCGGCGATAATGGCAAACTGTATTGGGTTTTCAATGCTTCAATGGGGTTGGGATTGGAAAGCATTGATCCAGCACTACGTTGAGAAGGGGCCAATATACGGCTCGTAGTCGCTTCCTGTGTGCAATCATGTATGAATGATGAGCCCAGAGCGCATTATGGCAGTCGGTCCCGGCATTAATGGCCACATTTCTACAACAGCGTGCCTTCCTTGCTCCGAGTGTGTTGTCCATTCTGCGCGGTGGCCCTGGCTTTGTGGTGCCAGGCGCAATAGCGGAAGCTATATATTTCATGAGTTTGCATGCGTCTTTTCTGTCCTGCCTGAATCAGAACGAAGCTCCGGTGATCCCTGATCATGCATGACTGAGCCGGAAGACTTGATCGAAACCAAACACACACAAAAGGACTGAGAGAGCGAAGGTGGTGACGAAGAAAAACACCAGCGTCCCGTAATGCAGCAGCCTCTTTGAGGGGCTTCCTGTCAATGACCTTGACCTTCTACGATCACTTCCGGTGGTGCGGCCATTTTGAATCGATATCTCTCTTAACTTGCCAGCTTTTCTCTGTTTAAATTCCCGGACACAATGTCTGATGAACGATAATTGCCCGGCGCTCACTGCTCTCGCTCTCCATTTGCTTTCCGCGAGGGGCTCCCGCCAATAAATAACGGCCATGTTCATATCCTCTGTTGGCATCCCTGCCCTCGCCTCCCACAATGCATCGCTCATGCTATTTTCACCCCGTATGTGTCCCTCGCCTACGAGCCCTCCCAGACCACGTGTTTGATCGTTGCATGTGCTGAATACAAGTAAAAGTACGCTGGGATACCTGTGGCTGGTATAATGTCCATAGCTAACAGAGCAATAATTGGCTGTTAATTTGCGCTAAATGATATCGGAAGGCGTCTCGTGCTATTGACTGAGATACAGAGGGCAGTGACCTCTGCACCTCTCGTGTCCAAGGATCGTTACGTCATCATTTCTTGATCAATACTCAACTGTGTGTACATATCTGTGTGTACATCTCTGTATATTGCTAAGGAATCTCTCTCTTTGTTTGTGGATGACATGTATCAACTACATACATGTAAATGGAATCGACATTTACAGTCAGAATCAATGCGTAGACATCACTATAGATGTGTGCAATCTATTGTCATATTTCTTCCAATTATTGGAACGCGCGCACAGCAACCTGCACCTGTTCTAGTTTGCATTTGATCTCGTTTTCCAAGAATTTCCCCCCCCCCCCCCACCGTCTGCTTAAGAATGTTTTATGATATGTCGGTCGCAAATCTCGTAACAGAGAATCTTACAAAACGAGGGTTATGAAAAATCGAATCTAAGTGTATACATATAGAGGCATTTGGTACATAATTATCATATATGACAATTTTAGTTATTTTCTACTTATGTATCTTTCGTATATTCCCGTAGGTTGGCAATGTAACGTCAGTTTGACCTGATGCAAAGGTCAAATCAATATGGTCGGAATCTCGGGCATCGTTGTCACTTGGTGCAACTGCAATATATGAGCAATTTATAATACAATTATATGATAATAAAACATCTACACTCATAACATTGTTTCATGTTCAGCCCGAGGCGAAATATTTAACGTTGCAGTGGGTTGTGATTATATTGACATAAACACCTTGGAGGAATCGCTTGACGGAGAAGTGATGTTCGTGCAAGAACAGAGGAAGTCGGCTGACAACGACGAGTAAAACTATGGAGTAATGAATGATCCCTTCTCATCATCTTTTTATGATAGTCGAGCAGCAGACACAGCCTTTGATTACCCCCAGTAAAGGCTCAATGAAATTTCCACAAAGGCCTCTCATTAGCCAAGAATACGCATTGTTTTGTGGCACCGCATGCAAGAATAAAAATAGGCTTTTGATCAGTGTATATACACACACACAACGAGTCTCGTTCAGGTTGGAGCGCGTCGCTATAGGTCTTGCTGCCTGATCACAGAGGAGCCTCACTTCGTCATTGGAGGCCTTTAAGGGAGCCGCTGATTCACAGTATAATCCTGATAGATGGTCGCGTTCTGCAGCACTGGTCCCAGCCACACTGGCCGCTTATCTTCGCCAGGAGAGAATCTCGAGATCCGTGACTTCAATTATACGAACTTTATTGATTTACACTCCGTCGGCCGACTGTCATCTTTCATGGTCATACGCACACCCCCCCCCCCCCCTCCCCCCCTCCCCCCGCTCTGTTCTGTTCCATTCCCTGATGAAGGCTGTGGAAGGGATTTAGCTTGGGATCTCTTGTGGGATCCGCCGGCCGACCTCAGTTAATGCATTCCTTAGCCTTTTGTGCGGAGGGAAGCGTTACATGGAGCACGGATCTCCCAGGATCCCCCAAAGGGATTCTTAAATAATTGCCTCAAGTCGACTTGGGTCGAATCCGGAAGGCTTCCCGCTGGATAGAGAAACGATGGTCTTCGACATGAATGATCAAGGCTCCCGGATCAAGAGATCTAAGATTCACTGCGAGAGCGCTGGGTTCAGGCAGGCAGAAAAAGAATCCACAGCCATTGAATCGGCTCTCATTGATGGCCAATACCTCTAAGGAAGCAGCAGACAGCAGTCTAATGGTATACCCGATAGCATTCAATGCTCCAACAGTCAATCCCTAGCGTCGTGCTGAAGCAACACGACCATCCTGTTAGCCCTTCCTCCGTCCCTGAAGATCATAAAAACTGAGTCAGCGCACACAGACGATTGCTGAGCGTCTGCTATTGACTTTATGACCGTTGGTCATTAGCGCAAATGGGGTGTGGTCAGCTGATCACCTGAATGTCCCTAGAAATCCTTGCGCTGAGGCTAACTGGGACAAAAATAGTCTCCAGCCGACAATGATGTACGATCTTAATGACGGAGCGACTACGGGAGCAAAAAAAAAAAAAAAAAAAAACCCGAGGTCTTATAAATGCTTTACCTTTGCGAACCGACACAGTGCGTGGCCGATATCGACCTCTTCCGTTGTCCTGTTCTGATATTCATCCATAGAAGTCGTTCTTCTATCTACGTAATGCCCTTGGTTTCATGAGGTGAACTTGAACTTGGACACTGCAATAGTATGATATCGTGATGCAAAGGAAATCTCTCTTGATCCACGCAGGATCCAAAGCGGGCGTTGCTTGCATGCATGGCATATACTGCAAAATTATTATCCCAAAATGCTAAAGGAAACGGCTCGCGATCATTTGCTTCCAGCATCACAACGTTCTGTAGCACTTGCTCAGCATTGAACATCATAACACGTTCATTAAAGCTTGCAGTAATTAGCCTACAGTTTATACATTTATTCAGGTATTTATTCAGTGCATATAAGCTACGCATTTAGGTTTAATTAACCGAAAGTGACAATGGAGATGTTATGTCACAATTGCAGAACATGGTTAGCACAGGGCACCGGCGTAGTTTATTGTGGAAAACATTCTGATGTAGAATGGTTTCATGGAAACTGGGATGGCAAAATGTTTGGCCCTACATTGGCCAGGACATGTGGTCTAAATCGGTCGCTTGCAAAAGCTGCTTCCAAACCATAACCATTCAGTGTATGTTCGTTGTGATTTTTGACATAATCAAGATAAAACATCACGCGTAATCGCCATATCGATTGACACACTTCCTTTCACAATTGAATCACCAATCTCGAGGGTCGCAGTCAAAACTATAACATGCATAATGCTTGTTGCAGTAATACTTTCTGGTTACAGCGTGTCAATATTGTTTCGACGTTACTGGTCCTTCTGTGTGCGTACCTGATTCAAGGTGGGCGCTGATTTCTACGAGGCCAACGTTGATGGCACTGAGTCTACAATTGGCCCAGCATTGACCCAGTATTGGCCCACCAGTTGGTCTAACATTCGCCCAATGGTGACCCACTATTGGCCCACCATTTGGTCCACCGTTGGCCCAATGGTGGCCCAGCATTGGCCCAGAATTGGCTGTCAGAAATGCCAACACTCTAGTGTGCAGGCAACTCCATCACATTCGCGTCTGCTTCTTTCATCGCATTGATCAACACGATCCAACTCTCAGAAGACTTTCGTCTGCACCGAACAAAAGAGAGCGCCTGATATCAGTGAACGCTGTAGCAATCATTATAGGCACATATGTGCTCCGTGCATTCTGTGTCTGCCTCCTGCATTCCAACAAGAGAGATATGTTTCATCTTCTCATTCTATTCATCTGCGAGTCACTTTACGTAACAGCGATTGAATCATTGAATACAGCCTACATTTCCCCCGTGGCGTAATTAAAGGGCAACTGTAGGCTCTTCCATGCCACACTCACTGGGTCACAATACCTTTGAGGTAATAGATTATTCCACTTCACGTCCGGATATGAATACTTAATGTGTGTAAAGTGTTTGTTAGGCATCAAGTGTTCGCTTGAGGATAAATGACAGTTCTGGTGATATCCTATGCAAATCACCATCGTCCCTGAAGGAGGAGGCACTGGCTGGCAGTGCGCCAAAGAGAAGCTGCCCCATACACGCTGGCACACTTCAATTTCTGTCTCAGCGCTTGCCCGGTCAAATAAACATCATCTTGTGGAAATCCAGAAGCATCAGATTAGTAAGCATTAATTCCGGGTTTTCTTACAAACGCATTCAACAGACCACACACCTGCATGCACTCAATCAGTCACACGTACATCATTAAATTCTCATTGATCCCGCATTTAACGGACCCCACGGCCAAAGGTCACCTGACAAGTTTAATCAGGAATATTATGTTACACCAGACACGGTCACAAGAAGTTCAACATCCACGGAATATAGCACCGGACAGGGAAGCAATTAGGGTAGTCTGGGAAAAAGTGTAAGAAGCGAAGGACCTCCACCGTTCTCTCGGTAGCGCAAGTGACTTGATGTACTCAGAATAAATCAT
>KB310559.1:5785-29619 GCA_000328365.1 Capitella teleta
ACATCTGGTATAATAGTTTATTTGTTATCCATTTTCAATCAATGAAATCGCATTTGCCCATATTATCGCTCAAAAAAAAAAAATAAAAAAATAAAAAATAAAAAATAATCAAATAAAATAAAAAGGAAAACTGATAATTTTAGAAATAATTTGCATTCTACCCCCTGTGCAAGCGTTAGAAATGAGAGATCGTAACTTATAGATCATTTTATTAATTTGAGAGTCGATCAAATTAACATGCAAAATACAGATTCTAATCTGAATAAAAGCACCGCTGTCTCCGAGCCCTAATTACTCAATAATTAGAATTTCACAATAAGAAAGCTATGCTGAATAATGTTCTATAACTAAAAACACATCATGTGGTAATTATCTCCGAATAAAATAAATATAATAATCTCCGAATAAATGCACAAGTAGCATTACCTTATTAAGAATGAAGGATGAACGTTCAACTTTTTACTTGCATCTATGCGTAGGAATAAACTTGACTCATATTGCAATCGCTTTTCAGTTCAAATCGTCTCCGTAGCCTCAAAGCGATTCGATTGATTTAAGATCTTTTTGCAGATCACTCATGCACCATGTTCAAGAAATACTTATCTCCTCTCAGTCCTCTGTACTTCCTTGTCTCACTACCAGAATACATGCGATCAAAGCAAAACTTTGTAATTGGCTAAAATTGACCAATTATAAAACAAAACAAATACAAATACTCATGTGGGTTAGCTTATTCTGCGCCCATTTATGTAGAGAAATCAAATAAGAAAAGGAATATATTTTTCTCAGAACATGAAGCATGTTGAGGCAGAGAAGACTGCCTCATGGGAAAAGGACCGAAGAAGAGGAAACACTGAAGGATGAGGATAAACATCTGGAGGATGCGGAGACAAGATGTTCTCAGCGGAGGAGCTTAGCACTGACATATTTCTATAGTTAAAGATGGCTGTAGTTATTGTGTATTAGGAATAGATTAACAAAAGTATAGACTAGTGTCGTATATGTACATTTATATCGAGGTAGTATTTTCAATTGTGCCTGTGGGCCAATAATCTCATAATCTTAGCCTTTAATCCGAACACATCCGCCTCCATCGTCATCTCAAAATGCCTTTCTGTTTACCTTCTTGAAGGCATGTCACCATGCATTTTGACTGTTGTGGAAACCTTTAAAAATGACTAGAAAGAAAATTGGGATTATTGGGAAAATCCGTCTTCATGCTCATGACATGGATAATTTTTTATTGCCAATTATAAGTGAATAATGAAGTCAATAATGACAGAATGCTGATATGAGTACAAATTTGATAGACTTATATCATTGTTTGTATGTTGTTTTTGAAAGTTCAAATATTTTTTTAGGTTTCACAGAACTTGAATATTTTATGAAGCCAAAATGTTAGAGTTAGATCTTTTTGTCGTGCCCTCTGTTGCTCAGCCACCGAGATAAGGATTATTTTAAGATTATATGACGAAAGATATAATATGAAATCAAAATAAGAAATTTTACTCTTTGATTTCCTTATTACCAACTCGCAAAGCCAACGCAGTTGAGGAGAGCGAAGAGCTTTTGCGATAACGTAAGCCTCAATGGCGGATTTGGGCAGCGATCTCATAAGCACATCTTCGTAGTCAGTGAAGGAAACTCTGAAGGAGAAATCATTTTCATAACGTAACATTGCATATTGCTGACAGTCAGTAAAGTCCACTCCTACCGGCCACTTATCAATATGCGGTGGTAATTTGATGTCTACAGTTTGATTCATTCTCAGTTGGATGCAAGGAACCAGATCAATTGAGATGGGAAGTGTCTTGTAAATTGGTCCATTGTACATAATCAACAGCGTCATTCCCACTCTCATCGCTGTGAAATTAACAAATGAAAACAAACAATCTTTCCAAAGTTCTGAATCTACAACAACCGCTCTCAAAGCCGAGTTAACTTGATCGTAAGTCTTTTTCATATTAACAAATCTGGTGTTGGTCAAAATGTTCCTCATCGTATCATGCGTACTAGTCAGTGTTACTTGCTCCTCATACTCTGAATCAACTTCTGCCTCACAGTATTCCGAGAAGTTCTTCATCACGAGCATTACATCGAACTCATTGGGTGGCCCAACTTTCGTCCCTTCTGCAACGCTTCCTCTTAACTTTGGCTCAAAAGCAAACAGGGGAAATTGAAGGTTCATTTGGTCTCTCAACTTCCCAATGACTGACATCATCTCATCCTCCACCCTCTGAAACGCATTGTTGAAATTGACATCTTGATTTACCCGCAGACCGAGAACAGGAGACGCCAGCAAAGATCTGTACGCATCTTCGATTTTTCCTTGTCCACACATTTTCCTCAAATATTTCGGTTTGTCATAATAATAACTCAATAACTTGAGTTTAATAACTTTGAATTCGTTGTCCCTGCAGAGGAACACATGTGGTGCAGGTGACTCATTGTTCTCCCTTAGCAGCTCAACGACATCCACATAACCAAACAACATAGCCAGATCACATGCTGTTCTGCCATGATTGTCTCTGATGCTTTTCTTGCATCCGTGTTTTAACAATATTTCGCATGACTTCATGCGCCCAACAGACGCAGCATAATGCAAAGGTGTTGATCCGTCCTTGTCTCTCGCATTCAGACATTCATCTCCACTTTGCTCCAACATGAAATCAAGTGCATCGAACATTTCTGATGCAGCTGTGTGGTGTATAAGAGAAGCTTCGTGGATGTCGGTTTCTGTTGGGTTGAGTCCTGCTCTGACGTAAGCGCGAAGCAGATCCGTCTCTGCCTCTGTGATGTTCTCGTACAATTCTGGCTTCTTGAAAAACAAATTTCCTGACATTTTTTGCATAAATCGATTAGAAAACACGACGTTTGACCCTGAAGTCCATTTAAAGAAGTCTTTGGTTTTCATGAATGATTCAATTGCGCTGCATTCGGTCATTCTACGCAATAATGAAATTGAACGAGTGATTGAGTCGATCTCATATTCTTTTTTTGCGTAGAGGAAACTGGAGTTGTGCCAAAGATTCCGATTGAAATTTTTAGGATCGTTGATTGCGTTGTCACAAATATATCTGAATTTTGCCTTTGAGCACTCTTCCCATTCGAGCAGGGGGAGCCATGGGAAGTGATGAACATCAGTGACGAGAGAATAATATTTCTCGCGACCAGGAAGTGGTTTAGAACACAAATCGGGGACGTATTTCAGAAATATCTCCATAATGCTTTGCAGTTCATCGTCATTGGCTCTCAGAAAGTGTTCAACGCACGCTGGTCTTCTACAAAGTATTTCGTTGGATATAGCCCTTGGATCTGCTCCATATTGAAGGAGACAGTCAACAATGGATGGAACGTGGCTTCGATTTTGATGGTGAGCGGCGTAGTGAAGGGCATTTCTTCCCTCAGAGTCTCCTGATTTAGCCTCAGCACCAGCCTGGAGAAGAATTCTCACGATGTCAACATTGGAATATTTGGAGGCCAAATGTAAAGGCTGCACCCCATTATAGTCTTTTGCGTTCACTGATGCACCATGTTCAATCAGCCGTTGCACAATTAATTCTTGGTTTGCCAATGCATCTCCATAAATACACACATAATGCAGAGGAGACCAAGCCTCGTTGTCTTTGATGTTGGGATCTGCTCCGGCATCAAGAAGAATTTTCACGATTTCAATATCTCCTAATGCAGCTGATAAGTGAAGAGGAGATGCACCATACTTATTTTGCTTATTCACATCTTCTCCACGTTGAATCAAGAATCGCATGAACTCTTCGCGCCTTTCATAACCAACAAGCTCATCTATTGCACAGTAGAGTGGAGCTTTTTTGAATTTCTTACGATTTAAAACAATCTCTGGATATCCATTGAACGACACTTTGTTCCCCATTGCGCCTCACGAATAGTCATCCGAAATTCCTCCGATAATTGTTTCAATAAATGTCACAAATGTTGCGTTGTGGGAAGCGTGGTTCCAGTTGTGATTTCGTTTTCTGCAAATGAAACATAAGAAATATAACAATTGAAGATCACAGGTCTCGAATGGCGCATACTTAACGACAATTCTTTTGTAATGCAAATGCTTCCAATGCATATTTGAATAACTTAATAATATAATGTACAACAAATCAAAATAATATATCACACACGGAATGAATTAACATACCTTTCATGTCAATGGGCTGAGTTCAATGATTTCCACACCTCATTCAACATAAGTGAAGTCAAACACAAAATGGTGATCCGTTAAACGTAAATGCTGTCGTGCTACTGCTTCGTGTTCATATGAAGCCACTTGTGAGCACCGTATAAGGACATCGTGCGCAGAATACGAAGTAGAAAATGAGAACTAGTAAAGCAGACAAAAAAGAACCTTTAATGATTTGGATGATAGAGTGCACGCCTGCACATACAGCGATAGTTTAAGAGGACGAATTCTAGAAGATAAAATTATACATCCCAATAGCCAAATGCTTGCACGTCGCTTACACATTGCAGAACACCTTAATCGCTATGAGCTGTTTCCTTGGGAGACAAAATTTTGAGATGTATGAAACATTGCTTCTTTCTCGCGTTGGATGTGTCAATGTCATCGACACAATAACTGCCAACAGTGGGTTGGTAGCTTTGTTTTTTGTTTTTGGTTTTGTCGGATTCAATCTTTCATGGGTGGCATCATTATAATTTGATGCGTGATTGAATTTTGGCTGCCAATTGTATATTTTTCAACCTGTTAACATTTATCTAAAAGAAATGTTAAATAGGTGTTTAATCTCTGGTTATAGTTGATTTAAACTTAAAACCTGAATTATTTTTTTCTGTCATTTTCAATTAATTGCCATACACAATCAGGTTCTACTATCAGCTTTCAATTTTCTTGTTTTTCTGATTAATTCTTGATTCATTCGCTACATGAATTCTTCATTGATTTACTTCTCTTGCCGTGAACTTTTATTAATTTCGCCAATAGTGTTCATCAAAAGATTGTAATACTTTTTGTCAATTTAGGATAATTATTTTTGTCAATAAATTTAATTGCCTTTATGTTCATCATGATTAGCTATATACCGGTACATATAGTATTCTTACTAATTATTTTATATTTTTGAGTTATTGTTAAATTCTTTGTGTCAAATTTAAAACGTTTTCTATTTTGATGAATGATTTTAATTGTTGTTTCTTGCTTTTGATTAACCTTCAAGTTTTATGTTCTTGCATTTTGTCCATATTTATTTGTCCATATTTATTTGTATTTTTTGTCATATGATATATGCTCACAATATTGTGTGTTCAAATTGTAAGAGTTTCCAAACAATAAAATATTTATTGCACTTTTTTGTTCTCAGTTCATAAGATCATTAAAAACAGTTTTCTTTCTTTTTTTTTTTTCTCTCCAATATTGAAAGCATGTGATATTAATTTAACTGATGAATGTTTTTTTAGTGTTTCTGTTATTTTTGCTTGATAAGCAAATACCACCAAACAGCTCCATGAATTTATTTTACAAAGATATTAAGTTTTTTCTATTTTTCATTTGTTCCAATGGCGCCATGTGTTCTAATACGACTAATTGAAGTCAGTGATCACCAAAGGGTTCCGAATCAAGTGCGCTGAGCCGAGTGCTCAACGCCCTTTTATTGCAACTCTGAGCAGATAGCATTAACTCAACATGTCACATAGCATTAACTTAACATGTCACATAGCATTAACTCAACATGTCACATAGCATTAACTCAACATGTCACACCATGTACATGTACTTTTTTCCTTAGTTTTTGTTCATTATGTTCCATTGTTGATCACCATTAAAATGGGAGAGTTCGTAATTGAATAATCAATTCGCATTCAGCACTGTAATCCATCTGCGGAAAATATATGTGAATAAAAGAGCATCTTTATGACAAAGTTTGACAAAGAGCAATAATCCATGGCAAAAGGCAATCAGTCATCAAAAACCGAATATGGTGCAGGATGTGCACAGATATTTAGTTCATTTAATATTCTGAGATATATTGCGCGTGAACATTAATCTCTGTGCAACTGGGTAGCGATTATGAGTCATCAATTAATGGAACTCACAGCCATAATATTCATAATAAATAAGTTCTGCGCCAATCCCAGTAATAAACAGAGACTCTGCTTCATCACAAATAGCAATGAGCATTCCACCAGGCTGTTAGACCAACTGGCCACCAAGTCTCATGTCAACGCCGTGTAATCATACGAATAGCAGTGCACAGGGTTCGTATTGTTCCACAGTAATTGATTAATGATTCATCTCTCTACACAAACTCACCATAATTCAATGGGAACAATGTTCGCCTCAAGAATCCAGTATCCATCTTTGACGAATCCTTTCTGTGTTGAACAAAATGGGTATCGAAAAAAAGAACAGCAGAAACTATCAGTATCAATTAGTGCACAGCTGTACGAATACTCACAACCAACCAAAGGGTAGACAACATACTCAATTTGTCATGAGTGGGGTAAAATACATGTTCCATTTCTGCAAGCAAGGATTCATTAGAGCAACACAGATCATCACTTGACCTCATTCATGAACAAACGTCTTGTGAAGCTTCTTTCGTGTGCTCTGTGGTTTAGCAATCGTAGCTCACATACAGCTTTGCAAGACCATGTTCTGCGAATAAGGATCTCAAAATGTTAGCGTTTAAAGCATTCTGGAGGCTCACGTCGACTCAGATGCAGATCGGCATTCGATACCAAAGTGCCTCCAACCACCATCTGACGTCTGTGCATAAATTCGCCTGGAAGCATTTGGTTATACTCGAATAAATAAATGAAAAAAATGATAAAGAAATATAGAAGAGAGATCTCAACCCAATTACCATGACACATAATCATATTAGCTACAAATGAATAGAATAAATAAGAAAAAAATAATTTGTATGAATGGTATATAAAGAAGCACATAATCTATGATAAAAGCATCACAGTCGTTGATTCTGAAAATCGACAAAGCTACCCAAAGACTATGATTTTGCTTGTGTTGGTCGTGTTGATCCTGCAGACGTCTTTTTGCGAGGGTAACTTCACTGGTTTCTTTCTGATTATTCATATTGCTTTTGCAGGAGCTGAATGCACACGTAACTTTACAACCCAATCGAAGATCTCGCTAGATGCGAACCAATTGTTGTTTGTACGCAGTGCGTCTTTCGTTGGTCAATTAGCTATTCTACTAGAAGACTCAACTTTAATCCTGACTCTCTTCTTTCCATCTAACACCATGATCCAAGTGGTAAGGAGCCATGCACCATAAAATGTTTATGAAATACATCAATTAAAGCTCTAATTAGTGTAATTTACAAAAGCAAACCCATGTGAACAGCGATTTTGGGATTATAAGATGCTTGATAAATTTATCTAATAATAAGTGCAAGACATTCTGGCTAATATTCCAAACTTAATGCATGTAAGTGAATGCCAGTATCTATTTTAATTGCATTTTCAACCGTTTTCCTAGTGTCAATTAGCAAACGGTTATGTATAGAACTTCACTGTAATGCTTCTCATAACCACAACAAAATTATACTCGTCTTGTCGAGCAGACTCACAGAAAGGGTTAATAATATAATCTGGAAATGTAAGTTATGTTCAATTGTTCCTCAGGGCGATGGGCCGACTGTGGGTGGTTTGAATATTCCGAGTTCATTTTGGGTAGCACTCATCGACGACAAAATTAAATTCGGAGGTGGTACTGTAGTTGGCAACTCCGTTATCGACGAAGGCACAGTGCCATCCGGAAACATAAGCTATGTTGAAGTGGTGCCGACTGGGTGGTTGGCAGTGAAGTAACCGTGTCCTGATCAAAGTAAGTTTTTTTTTTTTTTTTTTTTTTCTTTGTGAGTGAAAGAAAGTGAGAGAAAGTGGAGTGCATGGCCTGTCCTTTGTTTTGCTACCTTTAATTACACAGCAACTAAGCCGCAGTTCACACGATGATACCCAAATGAATGATAGTTCGTAAGTGTCTATATCACTCCTAAGGGTTAGTCTGTATTAAAACCACATTATTTCATTCATCGATATAAAAAAAAGTCTATGCCTGATCGGCCGCTTTTCTGTCAACCTTGCGACTGTGGGATTTTTCACTGAAAATCACGTGGGCTACGCTAATTGAAGTCACTCTCAAATTCTCGTTGAACAACATGTGCTATTTTGCTGTTTTTATTAACTGCTTTTAGTCGAAATAATTAATTTAAGATTAATTTAATTAAATTAACTGCTTTTAGTCTATTTCGATCGGCATTCTTTCTGATTTAGCTCAACTTCCCGCTCTTCGCTCAGGCTAATGCATATTTACTAGAGGGTGAGTGGTATTTGTTTGTTAAATTCATGTTACACTATTTCCCTAGGTTATTCATCATATTTCTTTGAATTGGCCGTCAAAATGGACGAATCAATTTCGTTTGACCGTTGGATTTGTGTAATGGCACAGCTGTCAATCTGGACAAGCGTCAACAACTAAGATTCGGTATGAGTACTGTTTTTACAATGTAAGACATTCAATGGTGTGAACTTTGAAGGAGTCGGATTCGAATCAACCCCAGTGGATTGTTGCATAGACTGACAAAGTCAACCCGAATTATGTGGAGCCTAAGTGCATGTATACAAACTGATATTTTGGCACACTTGTGGGACAAGACACAAAGGAGAAATTGTGTAATATTCATATGAAAATTGAACATTATTTTTCACTGCATATTTGCATCATGTGATATAATCAGTTCTCCTGATTAAATTTATGTGCATATTTGTGAGGGGTTTTGTTTCCCAGTGTGAAGAACAGGCTTCCCTCACTTCTCACATGATAATTAATAACTATTTGGAAAGTAAAAACAAAAAAAAAAACAACTTGCAAACAAAGAAGTAGTTAATTGAAGACTTTTATGTATCGTCAATGTTACATTGCCTAATAAGTTAATTCATAACTAACCATTTTATGAATGTTAATATTACGTCCAGTGCAGTGCGTTTTTCGTCCAGGAAAAGGCCGAGCTCTTGCTATGGTTTTCTCACATATGAAATGGCAATGAGCACCCATATCTCTAGCTCTTAACCTCGTGCATCTTTTTTACTGTTAATGCATGTGATTTTATTTTATGTTAACCTAGCAAACATGGCAAAACGAGCCAGTTTCGGCGGGAAGCAGGACAAGAGCGTCAGTAACGTACGCTGGCTGGTCCGCTCTTATCCGCTATTAAAATGTTTGATTGAAAAAGATTGACAAACAAGACCATCAACCCAGCAGTCTGGACCTCGATCCTCCCCTCCTCAGCAGCTACCCGAGGCGGGAAGCCCCGAACCAGTGATCTGTGCAAACACTGCGCAAGCACTCACCGCAACCCGCGAGATCATTGAGACGCGGTGTGTATTCCCGGGTCGCCATTAGACTCAGATGTGAGAAATCGAGCATCCCATCGTCATCATATAGTGTTACAGATGAACAGTACACTTGCTCCTCTAGCGAATAGTCATCTCATACAAACGATATTTTTGTAGAACGTTCGCAA
The DNA here is from genome assembly GCA_000328365.1 of Capitella teleta. Classification (NCBI taxonomy): domain Eukaryota; kingdom Metazoa; phylum Annelida; class Polychaeta; family Capitellidae; genus Capitella; species Capitella teleta. The sequence goes on from KB310559.1 coordinate 15,316, forward strand.
CGCACTCCCATGTATAAAATTGTACAAGAAACATATGAAACGCAAACGATCCGCCCCCCTTCCCTTCCGACTGAATATGGAAAGCCTGTCACGTTACTGTAATACTAAGGTGTGCATGCGTTTCATTCAAGAAAGAGACGATTACGTACAATAGTTGCAACAGTTGCATGTTGATTGGGAGGGATGCGCATGCAGAGCGGCCTATACGAGAAACCAACACGTGCATTCAAGGACGATATATATAAATAATTATTAATATAGGCTGATTTACTTACAACCTATTAGGCGGCGAATTGTTTTTGAAATTATCTTTATGACTTTAATATCTTCATGAATACGAACCTGAGCGAACTTTTAACTCATTTACCCTCCGAACGCCAGAACGATGTCAACGAATTCGCTCACTGTCCTCATCTCGTCCAACGAGGCGGACATTGCCTTCAAGAAGTCAACCGTTTCCATGATTCTGAAAATATAGGAATTCCAGATAGCAACAAAAACACGATTGATCCCAATTTCTGGTCGAATCTAACGAATGTCATAACTGACCATCTCATTGACCAATTGTTCAAAACTTCAAATAATGAAATCTGAATTTTGTCTCCGATGATCTCTTCATCAATCGTTATAGGCCAACGTGCACTTATTTGAAATAGGAGATGCCAGCACAGAAAAATAGGAATTTCCAATATGAAAATATAAAAGTTCTTGATATCAACAAAAACACGATTGATCACAATTTCTGGTCGAAACTAACCATGTCATCGACCAATTATTCAAAAATTCAAATAATGAATTTGTTTGTTAATCTAGGATTGTATCAAAACTTTGTCATTGCCGATGGAGTCTACTTTTAGCAAAAATCCTTATCCATAAAATTATAAGTTATATTATTATTATTAAAAATTGTTTTCATTGAGCAATTCGTGAGTTCTGCTTTGGCACTTGGCTTTGTGACCTAATTACCAAGTTTTTGACCAGAATGCACTGCGTTCGGCATTTGCAAAACCATCATTAACACACAAATTCGAAACAAAGCAATCCGCTCAGTCTGTGGTGGATCCGAGCAGCTCAACATTTGTAGTTTCATTTCATCAAGTGCATTTTAATTTCAACATGTTCATTTTGAGTTCAGCGTATCATTCCCTTATTTTGAGTTCAGCGTATCATTCCCTTATTTTGAGTTCAGCGTATCATTCCCTTATTTTGAGTTCAGCGTATCATTCCCTTATTTTGAGTTCAGCGTATCATTCCCTTATTTTGAGTTCAGCGTATCATTCCCTTATTTTGAGTTCAGCGTATCAGACCCTTATTTTGAGTTCAGCGTATCAGACCCTTATTTTGAGTTCAGCGTATCATTCCCTTATTTTGAGTTCAGCGTATCATTCCCTTATTTTGAGTTCAGCGTATCATTCCCTTATTTTGAGTTCAGCGTATCATTCCCTTATTTTGAGTTCAGCGTATCATTCCCTTATTTTGAGTTCAGCGTATCATTCCCTTATTTTGAGTTCAGCGTATCATTCCCTTATTTTGAGTTCAGCGTATCATTCCCTTATTTTGAGTTCAGCGTATCATTCCCTTATTTTGAGTTCAGCGTATCAGACCCTTATTATGAGTTCAGCGTATCATTCCCTTATTTTGAGTTCAGCGTATCATTCCCTTATTTTGAGTTCAGCGTATCATTCCCTTATTTTGAGTTCAGCATATCATTCCTTTATTTTGAGTTCAGCGTATCATTCCCTTATTTTGAGTTCAGCGTATCATTCCCTTATTTTGAGTTCAGCGTATCAGACCCTTATTTTGAGTTCAGCGTATCATTCCCTTATTTTGAGTTCAGCGTATCAGACCCTTATGATCTGTTGTTGAGAGATTTCCCACCAATCACATCACCAGATTTTTCTTTGCACGAACCCCGTCATGAAGTTACTCATTTCATCGGAACGGAAGGACCACCAGTGTGGGCCCGCCCAGGTAGATTGGATCCAGGGAAACTCCAGTCTGCGAAGCAAGAGTTCGAGAATTTACAGAGGTTGGGTATCATAAGGTCGTCACGCAGCGCTTGGGCATCCCCACTTCACATGGTTAGGAAATCAAATGGGGAATGGCGTCCGTGTGGGGACTACAGGAGATTGAATGCCGCTACTATTCCAGATCGGTATCCAGTACCCCACATTCACGATTTCGCTAATCGGTTGCATGGCATGACGATTTTCTCTAAATTGGATTTAGTGCGCGGATACCATCAGATTCCAATAGAAGAGGCGGATATTCCGAAGACAGCAATAACAACTCCGTTTGGCATGTTTGAATTCCAACGAATGCCAACAAACTAAGTGTTCATTCGTAATGCTGGTTGAGTGGATGCCTGAGTATGGAGCAGCAAGTGACCAACACTGTGCGAGCAGGCTACTGCCAACTGCGACGCATCAGCAGAGTCAGAAATGCGACGGACCAAGACGCATGCGCCAAAGTTGTGAACGCCACCATTACCTCCGGTCAGGACTATCATAACGGCCTCCTGGCGGTTGTTATGATGCTACGCTCCGTCCTCTACAACAACAGCAGAATAACACAGCCGTATGCTGACCAGGACACCTCAAAGGGACCACATTACTCCCGTGCTTCGTGCATGAACTCCATTGATTGCCTGTGAAAGCGAGAACTGAGTTCAAGCTGTTGACTTTTGTTTTTAGTGCAATACATGACCCCAACGCTCCTGCATACGTCAGAAGAATGTTCCAGCTGAGGGAAAGTGGCCGACCAGTGAGAACCGCTAACTCCTGGACGCTACAAGTATCTCGAACGCAACGTCATGCAGGCAGTCGAAGTGCAAGCCACCATGGTGCTATTCTGTGGAATGATCTCCCGATGCTTTTAACACAACCGATGTCTAAGAACTCTTTTAAGAAAAAACTGAAGACGCACCTCTTCAATGTCTATTTTATTTCGCAATGTTGATCCTGCATGTTTTTATATCTTATACTCTGGTCATATCCTGTTTCACTTCTGCATTTTAATTTCACTTGTTTGTATATCTTGATACGTGCTGTGAAAACATTTTGTTACCATTATTAGCACTCAAATTTAATAAATTTATTTTATTTATTTATAATTAATGGGGGTCTGACAATAGCAGCATGCATGGCATGTTAAACTAACCATACAAAGTTTAACTTTTAAGTTAATCTTTTATCTTAGTGTTAATACTGCAATCTGTTTTATGATATTTTCTCAGAAATGCCTAGCACCATTGGAAGCATTGAGATCTTTAGCATGGAGTAGATAGACTACTTTTGGCCCACTCTGTATATGCCAATATTATTTTGCACGTACCACTCAACAGTCCTCGCGAAGACAGCAGTTAATCATAACGGTCTCAGAGGCCAATCATAACGCACCTTCAACTTCATCGTGAATTTCCAATAATCATGCGCGCAAGATGGACATCAAAGGTCAAAGGTCAATTCTAACTGAGTTCTTTTTAAACTTCGTTTTCCCCACACATGATAAATCACACCCGAAAAAAACAGACAGAATTTCTCTTTTTATTTCTACTAAAAATATAGTTTACACAATCAAAACTTGCATAAGTCAAAATCAAAGCAGAAAAAAAAAAGAGAGAATAAAATAGAAGATAAAAAGAGCAAAAAGTCAAGAAAATCAGCAGTTTCATGAATTCATTATTGATACAATAATTAATTAATTAATTAATTAATTAAAAATTGATTATTGATACAAACAATTTTGATTAAATACCTTTGAGCGATTTAACGATAGCTCCACTACGTAAAGATATTATAAATTGGAAAACACAGAAAGAGCGATTAAGAGAAACAGGGCCCGCGTGAAATTAACGATCATGTTAATTACACAGTTTTAGGTCACCAGGGTAATTAAGGCACTTTCATCTCAACAGTGGGCAACTGGAGTTTATTTAGTTCGCGACACAAGAGCGGAATATTATTAATTAGCTCAGGATAATTAGAGGGATAAATAAATTAATAAATTTAGTGAAGAAATAATAAATAAAAATAAAATAAACAATTAGCAGAATACAGGCAGTATATAAACCAAAACAAACTGATTAGCATATTCAGGAAAATAATAAAAATAAATGATCAATCATGGTAAATATCACAGATAAATTATTGTTATTATGTAATTAAAAGAGAAAATATGATTTTAAAATAATTTATAAAAAAGAAATTTTTTTTTTTACATAATTTTCATTGAAACCCTTCCAGTCCCGGATGATAAGCATAATTAATATGCGCATATTAAATACACAATCTGTATAATATATTCATGGAATGACCTAAATACATAATTAAATACTGGAATTGGGTCAGTTAATGACCTGAGTGTAATAAAATCACCAGGATCAGACACACTTAGATAAGATTTAGATAAAGTGATATCACAGAGAGATAACAAAATAATGCAACAAAAACCACTTTTCTGCAGGCAAAATGACCACATAACACGCATCATTCATCATAATATACATCACCCCCTTCACATAACTCAAGTGCATAATGAAACAAGTGATTTACATTTTGCGGACAGATGGAATGTTTTTTTTTGCAAGAGAAATAATATAAATGCTCATAGTTTAATGTAACTGCAGTACACATTACAATATCACAGACTGTGCTATATGTTTGGTTTAGCCAATTCCTGGCCACCAAGATTGAAACATTTGAATTATTCCAAAACAAAAGCTAATGCGGTTTAATACATAGTTGCGTCACGGGATGCTAGGAATAAAAAGAGGAAAAAAAAAAAACAACTGAATCATTAAGAGAACTTCTTCCGGTCAGACAAAAGAAAAAAACTCAAATCTGACAAATCGCACAAAATGAATTATTTCTATTCACAAAATGCTATGAATATAATTATGATTTCCAAGCCAGCATCGGAGACTAGCTCATTCGGCCTTGTTTGTAGTTTTGTAAATTGACCTTGGCTTCGTCCTTGAGTTCCCTACGCAATGTCAACTGATGCTGTTCAAGGTTACTAGGCGCAGGAAGTGAGCCTCCGTTCGTGATGATCCAGGCGTGGCTCAATGTGTCAATCGCAGTGAATCGCTTCTTTCGGTCGACAACCAGCAACCTAGAGATGAGGTCTTTGGCAGCTGAAGGAGAATAAATCAGGTCAACAATAGAAATCAACTGAAAGACCCACATCTGGATATTTTATCCCAGTACGGACTGAGGAACTCGTATTCGCCTGCTTTGATGAATTCAAACAGCTCGGTCTGATTTCGATCGGGACTTCTGAACGGAGGGAAACCGCAGAGAAGGATGTAGGAGATGACTCCCAAAGCCCACATGTCCACCTCCAGACCATAGCCTAAAAATACAAGCACATTACGCTGTAACATAATCATGACTGACTAACCGGTCTCTGAGAGGATCTCTGGAGCGACGTATGTGGGAGTGCCACAAACAGTGAAGATGTCCTGCTTCACCTCCATCGCTAAACCAAAGTCCGCCAACTTCAGACTCATGCTGCCGTCCTTATTATGACAAACCTGCAGAGATTTCTCCTTGCACATCAAATGCAATCACATTCCCTTCCACTCACCATCAGATTCTCTGGCTTCAGGTCACGATGCACAATCTCGCGTGAGTGCAGATAGTGAAGCGCATTGGCCAGATCACGCACCATAGACGAGGACTTCACCTCAGGGAACTTAACGCTCTGCGTGATGGCGTCAAAGAGGTCTCCACCCTGCGTGAATATTAACCTAATTATCATAATGAGATGCGCATAATTAAGCACAGACCTTAACCAGTTCCATGATGAGATAGATATCATCTTTGGTTTCGAACTCCTCGATAAGACGCACAATATTCGCCTGATTGCATTTCTTCATGATTTCAATTTCGTTTTCAATCATCTGCTCTTTCCCTTTCAGTTTCGCTTTGTCGATGATCTTCATTGCATAATCCGCCTTCGTCTCCTTCAGTTGACACTGCTTCACGATCGCAAAGTTTCCGTCACCCAGCGTTTTGCTGACGTCGTATCGATCCATGACGTGCTGAACACTGGACACCTGTCGCTCAAGTTTAGTTTTCTTGACGATGGCTTTATTCTTGGCTTTCTTCTTCTTCTCTTCTTTATCATCTTCTTTGCCTTCGTCCTTCTCAGTTTGTTTATTATCTTTGACGACGGGGGTTTTGCTAATTTTCTTTGCTGCGATTTGATCGTGTGCTTTGTTGACCTTCTTCTCAGTGACTTTGTTCATTTTGCTCGCTCTCTCCGCATCGTCAGTTTTCTTTGCTTTGCTCGTTCGGCCGGAATCCGGAAGAACTTCATCCTTCACGACCACAATGACTTTTGGCTGTTCCTCTTTCTTAAACTGCTTCTCCACTTCTCTCTTCTTCTCCTCTTTCTTCCTCTTACTCTGCTCCTGATCGGCCGCTTCCTTCCTTTTCTCCTCCTCTACCTTCTCCTTATCTCTCTCCTCCTGCATTTTCTTGAAGGGATCTCCGATCGCCTTGAGAGGGAGCAGTCCCCTTTTGCGCCTCTCCTCATCCAGAGCCCTCCTCTCCGCTTCCAGCCTCTTCTGCATCCTCCTCCTTGCTCTTTCCCTCTCTGACTCCGCAGCCCTAGCTCGCTCCCTCTCCAAGCGCGACGCCAGATCCTCATCCTGTTTTGTTGTCCTCTTTGGCGTTTCCTCGTCCTCCCTGTGCTGTGTATCATCGCTGCCTAATCCGCTGTCGATCTTCGTCTGTTCCGCATCACTGACTTTCTTCTTGTTCTTCTTCTTCGTCCAATCGCGGAGCAAATTCTTCGCGTACAGACTGTCGGGATAGAGTTCCTCGAGGATCTCCGCCACATGACCAGAGCTCAGTTGCTCGTTGCCAATTCCGATGAACACGTCATCTTCCCGGAAGAAGTCTGAGATCCCCTTCACCTCCCTTCCCCTCACGGTGAACAGCTTCCTCATCTTATTGTTCTTCCATTTTGGGCCAAACGCCTCGGTGATGTCCTTCATCAGCTGTTCGTACGACTGAACGCTTCTTCTGTTCAGCAGAATCTTGACGCTCGTTCTCGGTTTGCCGCTGTTGCGAACGACCGTGATGACCTTGGGTTTCATGGGAATGTTCTCCTGGTTGGCTTGGCGCCAGTAACTGGAGGTGCCCGCCCCCCGCAGGTTGAAGGAGTTCTGACCTGGGCGGGGGTAGGTCTGGCGCAACGGTTTGTTTGGGTGGAAACCGGCGTAGATGCCTCGGCCGTGTGAGGTGGCATTGGAGCCGAATTGAGAGGTCGCCAGACCTGTGTCATTGGTGACGTCATGAAGATGAGGCTTACCTGCAAATCAGCAATAATGTATTCACCTGGAAACCATATCTGATTCAATTAGTACTGGTGATGGACGAAGCTTCGGACTTCGGACCTCTACGAATAGTGTCTAAGGTCCGAAGCTTCTGTTTCGAAATGAAAAAAGTTCTGAATATCAAAATTAATTTTCTCCTGTATCAATTAGACAGTATTTAGTGTTTAGTATCTATATTGGATAGTCTAATTCAGACTATCCAATATAAACACTTTACTAATGTTTGGAAGGGATGTCTGCTTGAAAGAAATAAAAGTGATGACCATACAAACATCATTGGTGTAATTGAGCACAACTTCTTTATTTGTTGGTTGCTTTGGGGCTTAGAGCTTTATCAGTGGAATAGTGGAATATCACCGGGTCCACTATTAATTTAATTAAAGTAAATTTCGTTGAACTTATTGGCTTTAAAAGGGCAGAGCATCGACGTGGCTGAACTTGACCAGTCACGTGGCGAGCTATTCGTAATTGGTCAGCTGCACGAAGGGGTGTCACTTGTTTGAGCTCACAAGCGTATATAATGAAGGTACTAGTATTGCAGCAATGAAGTGGTTATATCTTTGGCTCCGTATTCGGCTTCGACGAATGTCGACTGCTTCGAATATTTGGACAAATTCAATATTCGCCCATCACTAATTATGACTTATGAATTTATTTATACAACCGACTTCACACAAGAAAAACATTCTGATCGTCAATTTCAGCATTGAGAACCGTTTCCATAGAAACAATAAACTGGTTAGATAATTGAGATAGCAATTCGAGTTCGCTATATATGTTAATTGGTTTAAAACACCAAATAACATTGCGTTTGCTATTTGGTCATTTAGCCATTTAACCATTTAGCCATTTAGCCATTTAACCATGAACATTCATGGCATGAATTATAAGCCATCGACTTCAGCCGCGAAAACAACAGCACAAAACATCGATTGTTCTTCTGATGTCCAATAACGAGAAACACATTCGGATTTTATTCCAAATCACGATTCACGAAGCAAACCGAGAAAAAAGCAAAAAAAAAAGAAAAAGAAAAAAAAAAGCATCGCATGGATTCACCTCAAACATTTCAGTGTTCAGAACGGACGAACAGAAATTGAAGGGAAAATTGAAAGAGATTTAAATGATACTAATTAGATCAGCCTTAAGTGTATCACCATGGCAACGACATTTCACCCAGTGTACTCGTCGCTTTGAGCATACGATCCGTGAACATCGCGATGTCTCAACAAATAGAACCAAGAAGAACGCATGATCATTCAATCATCTTCACTGATATGCTAATGAGGGTCAGTAATATGCTAATGAGGTTCACTGATGAGGAATACATTATGAGATGCAAACAGGAAACAGAAGACAACTCAATTATTATTTCGCTGAATGGTATAATTTGTACACGTTCCTCTTAGGTGTCAATCTGTCAATTAACACACAATTTCATTACAAATTATCATTACAGATTATGCAATTATGCTTATTGAATTCGTGTTTCACACAAAAACATGGAACTTAAAAAAAAACACAACAATCCATCTTGATGTAAAATCTACTTTTACAAAAATGAAAGTTAATTAAATAATTTCTAAGCACAAAATGAAAGATGAGTTCAAATAGAACAATGAAATCGATCGATTGGCAATCAATCTTATTCTGATCGGAAATAACATCGGATTTATGCGTCAATTGAACGGTGATGACGTAAGAAAGAGGCTTGTGGAATTATGGAATTATTTCCTAATCTGAACAATGTGCATATATTACACATCTGGATTTCAACTGAACTGCGTCAACATTGAGAGAGGCGTTCGACTCAGCCCCATGGTACGCCACATTATGACATGTTGTGCGTGAATAAAGATATATATATATTGTACTATTTATTGTAATCATGCATCACTGTTTTGCCATTGCCTTCTATTCATCATTTGCTCATTGCATTCTATTTATAATTTCCTCTGTTTAGCAGTTCATTCGCATTCTGCATATAAGTCTACACTGCAATTAAATCGTTCGCATTTGAATTGAACCTCTTCTTCTTTCACAACTTGAACATGGTGACCCCGACTTTCAACGCGTTCTGAGGATCGTCTGTGCCTGAAGATAACGACGACCATCAACGAATCATGGACAACTGCGTCTACGTGCCGGAAACGAAGGTGGACTGGCGGTCAAACAACGCATACTCACAGTTTCAACTATGGCAGAAGGAGGTCACAAGGATCATCCAAGGACCCCTAGCGTCCAAAAGCAATGCAGTGAAGATAAACCATATCTTCATTTGGGCAGGTGCTCATGCAGAGTCCCTGATTGAGGCCAGGCAACGGGAGCAACCCAACCTAGATGTTTCTACACCAAGCGCCCTCCTCGAGGAACTATCCCGTTGTGTCATACACGAAACGTTGTATAGGGAAGCAAGAGAGGAATTCTACAGCATTGCGCAGCTACCAACGGAAAACACCGCAACGTACTTTGCTCGACTCAGCGACATATACAAACAAGCCCAATTCCCGGACGACACAAACTTTCTAATCACTGATAAGCTGATCCATGGCTGTGCCAACCAGTCATGTAAACAGAAACATAACGATCACCAAGTGCCTCGAAATAATGCGACGTTTTGAAGCCCTCAACTCCACTATGGATCGCTTCAACAAGACCAACTCCCCCACACATGCTTCCTTAGCATGCACCCACAGCGTATAAATCTATCTCAAGTTTCAACGCTTACAATTCGATCAATTCAATTATTTCATAAAAAAAAAAAAAAATATGCCCCCGATTTTAAATAAATTCATGGTGAAATCAAGTCAAACAAAGACACACACAAAAATGTGCAATTATAAGCCAATTTAGCGCAGCCATCAGTATATTGGCTCGATTCGAATGAATATTACATAATAGCACAACATCAGCGCAATACTCACAAGTTCTCCCCCAAATGTACTTGCGGAAGAGGTTCGGAGGATCCGGTCCGATGTGAATCACTCTCACTTTCGGCTTCACTCCGCAAAAGTACTTTCTTCCGTATAAAGTTCGATTTATAGTGTCTTCCATTGTGTTTACAAACTTCAAATCACGCAGTGCAAAAAAAGTCAACAAGTGTGATGAAATTTCAAAAGTGCACACACCGTGACTTACTATTCTTGGAATGAATTCGCTTTCGGCACAATTCGCAACCCCGGTGACGTCCGTCTTTGCCTTTCGTTTTTACGATCATATCCAAGTATGGAACGCGATAATAAACTCCGGCGTCAGTCGCCTCGTCGTGGCCAGCCACAAATAACCCATCCGTCGTGGTTCCCGCCGCTTTCGGTTGCCATGACGACCGACTAGCCTCCTGGGAAAGTTGCATCTTGACTGAATTTCACGGTTCAACACGAAAACATTTGTTCAATCCATTTGCGCGTATAGTAAGTGAGATGATTCAAGTTGTTCATTATAGACGGAGAAATTCGTCCGTAAAGAGCGGCTCAATAATAAATATATCCTTGTATACAGACGACATTGATTGAACCTCATATGCTGAATGATTGAACGAAAAATAGAAATATTTCCTAAGAACGTGTGGATCAGTCAGATGAGGTGACGTCATTACGAGGACAACCGATCATTCATTACAACCTCAGATCACTCAAAGCAACGCAAACAGAACCAGACAGAATGCCAAACCAATTTGGAATTCAAATAAACGATACTTCATCGCTGCTAACGAGAATTAACAAATATCTGTGATGAGTTTTTGAGAGAAAAGTTACACTGTAGGAATAAAATGATTACGGTAGGATTACGCCTCAATAAGGCTCGGCGTTTGAGGCTCAAGAGGCAGATTAATAAATCCTCACAGATCAAAGGACGATCGATCAAAGTGAGCCATTTGCCGCTGGGTATCTTATTCCTGATGATATTTTACAAATACACACTTGAATTAACTATTAAACATAATGGCTTGAGCTTCTAAGTTTGAACAATCGGAGGAGATTAAAATATCTCCCAAGCAAAAACAAAGCTCAGCGCCCGGTGACACCCCAAGAGGAACAGATCGAGACGTACAAGCAAAGGTCATGCTGCGGTCAGTCAGGGGTCAATATGGCAACAAGTTACACGCGGAGCACAATGAATACATCGCAAGTGTCGCTTATTACGCAACCTTAATTGCACGGATTAACTTCAACGTCTTTCAGACTCATGTTTATTCTGTTTCACTGACAATGTTCAACTTCCACCAGGGCCGTCTTCCTTCACTTCTCACCTCTCTCTTTTCTCGTGTAACCTCTTTGACCAGGCAAAACAACCACCTCTCAGTTCCCATTCCCCGTACACCTTTCAGTCGGAAGACCCTTCGATATCAACGAGTCAAAATATGGAATTCCACCCTCCCAATAATGCACGTCAACGTCTCGAAGCAAACATCTAAAAAACCTCTCAGAACCATGCACTGTCTTAATATTTATTTCTAAATAGCTTTGTTTCTTCTTCCTCTGGTTCACAGTGTCACTCTCAACTGCACTAAGAACGAGTGTTGTTATGCACAATCAATTTGTAAATTAACACAATATGATATGTCATGTTTGCAGTCACAGCCATGATTGTGACTGTGACTGCTAATTAGACATTCTATTTGCATTAATGCCTCGCTTTCATAGCATGACGATTTCCTCCCAATCAAATAGCTCTTTCTCGTTAATATAAGACGTATACGTATGACATTTTGTTTTCATTGATCCACGCTCTTGTTCAATTTTACTTCTCTCTCTCTTTCCTTTTTTTTTTTCTCTACGTCAACCAATTAACTCAATGCATATGCTACCATCGATTCCCGCGTTCACATAGTTTTTAATTTATTTTCATGCGACCAAATACACTCCATAGTGTCAGTCTCCTGCCCAAAACACTTTCTTTTTACTCCTTCCATAAATAGTTCCACTGGTGTTCCTCTGTTTTGCTCAATAAAAGTATTCTTATTTTTATATCTATCGATATTTGTGGAGAAATCAACAGTTTCAATCTTCACTCAGTTTGGGGAATCAGTTTTCCCTTAAAACCGTTTTGAGAACATATCCTGAGAGCGTTATGATTTCTCGTTCCTTGACCTTCTCTTGTTATTTCATACAGAACAACTAAAATAGCCATGCATTATGCACTTGAATATTATCTGATCATAAATGGTTCAATCAAAATGATGTATTGAGAGTACTAATTCTTTAAAACGACTGTTTTGTGGCTCAGAACCTCTCCATTCTCAATTCCTGAGAGTCCTCCATTGCACTTTTAAGACCTGTTTAACATTGCATTCTCTGAGTTGAGAACCAATACTAAGATTACTTAACACCTGTGATCTTAGGAAAAAAACGTTTACAGTAAAGTCTTGAGCCGAAGAATTTCTGTGAATACCACCCCTGCACACTTAAACAGTCGGTACTGTTAGTTGATCAATCAGATGAGCCCCTGAACGAGCATTGAGGAATGTCATCTCTCTTGGCTGGCGCTTCAATACAAACTCTCTGCTTTGTTTTGATTTTAGGAAATACACATTAGTGCAATAATAACACTTGTCAAACAAAACAATAGAGAACGAGAGCGATGCCTTAATTATACATTCAATGAAATTATACATTCAATGTCGCCAAAACTGAAAATATCGCGGAATTATGCACTATTTTAATGGAAATAAATTGGCATAAATGTTGATGAAATTGGAATAGAAATGATCGATAGGAGTAGCAACATGACATGTTAAACTAACCAAGTATTATTTTCTCTAATCTTAGCGTTTACACTGCGATCTGTTCAGCAACACTTTCTCAGAAATGTGTAGTTTCATTGGAAGCATTGAGATCTTTAACATGGAGTAGATAAGACTACTTTTGGCCTACTCTGTATATATGTCTATATAGTAACATCAAAATCAAATATATATTTGAGAAATTTATATGTATCATCTAATCAAGAAAAGTCAAACTCAATCCTCAACAATTAACAATCCACGTCAAATAATCGCAAAACAGCTGAGAAAGCACAAGTGATATATCACAAAGCCAAAAGGATACAACTTTATGGCTCTACCACGTGGTGATAAGCTAATTCTCTTGACCATGAGTTTGAGGGTGAAACACTTTCGACGTGAAAGTATTCTCGCCCATTGCAAGGTCAATCGAACACCTTGCATGATTTAATGACACCCAATTGGCAATAGGCTTCAACATCACAATCGTAAATGTTTACAGCCTCCTTCAATATTTATCACCCCCTCGTTAAAGTGTGTACATTATTAATGATTAGTTGTGTTTCATTTTCTTTCCCGACGATAAGCTATCGCAGAGTTTAATATAAATTTATTGCGTCAACCAAATTGCCTTGGTAACCATGGTAACGATGGACGTAACAATTGATTGTCGATCAAAGCAAGGAGCAAACAAGACGATCAATGACCACAGACGAAGCGATAAATAATCGAATCCGAAATTCACATAGTAGAGGGAAAAGGGGGGTTCTGAGACATTTCTTCAGAGGTCACATAAGTGCATTCAAATAAGGCAATCAAAACTCTGAAGAATCACCAGTAACTCTTAGCTGAGTGGACTATGTTAATGATCATCAATTTCTAAGACAGTTTATGAATATGTTAATGAGCTAACCCTTACATCAATTTCTGAGACAGTTTATGAATATGTTAATGAGCTAACCCTTACATCGATTTCTGAGACAGTTTATGAATATGTTAATGAGCTAACCCTTACATCGATTTCTGAGACAGTTTATGAATAATATTATTATGCGAGGCACTTATGAAATACTGTCTCAGAAATACATCTACATTAATTTCAAACTGTCTCAGAAAGACATCTACATTAATTTCAAACTGTCTCAGAAAGACATCTACATTAATTTCAAACTGTCTCAGAAATTGTATAAAAAAAAAAATATAAATTTTCATAAAATTCCACAAAAATCTGTATATG
>KB310559.1:31701-68334 GCA_000328365.1 Capitella teleta
ATTGATAATTCCGAGAGGCAGCCAAAGACCACACACGCAAAACTGGGCTCATGAGAGATGTGCTTCTATCACCCTCTGCAGATCAGGGCATGAATAATTGATTAGTTTGCATGGAAACTAATTAGGAACAGTGGAACACGATCACGATGTATCAACAAGTGAATAATGCAGTGAATGTAGCTTCTCTTCTCTAGTGTTAACTGATTCTCCTCTCGATTTCTATTTCAATCTCTATTTCATTAATTTAAAAGTGGAGTTGACAACTCTTCATGTTTAACCTATGCATGATAAGCTTTGATAAGCGCAATTGCTTATCAGTTGTAGATGTACGAAGCAATGTGAAGTCATGAACCAGGAACTTAGTATACAAGTAATATCATTACTGATATTAAATACAAATGATGATATAAAGACATATCTTCGATTTTAATTATTTCTAAAGTAAATTTCAACAATTCAAATTCGATTGACAAAGCAGAGGACAAACACAACTACTTACTCAACTGCCTTAGGACACCGCATCATAACAGCATGGAACTCCCTCCCAGCAAACACCATCAACTCTCCCACCATGAACATCTTCAAATCTCGCCTTAACAAAACTTACAACCCCAACCACACAAACATCTAATGAAATAACATAACAACAACTAACCAAGGGTCAAAAAGAGCTTTGCTCACAAAATACAGGCACAAAAAGTCAAAACAAATTATATAGATTATTATCAATCAAATTATTATTATTAATCAAATTATCATAGATGTACTCATGTAGAAGAACGAGGGACATGTCTCTTTGAGAATTAGCAACAATCAGCTTGAGTGCCAGTTTCAGCTTATACTATAAACACCAGGTATACTATAATCTATATTATAGCCTTATAGGTAGATTATAGTATACCCAGCAGAAAATTGATTTGACCAAAAATTGCTCTTAACACTGTCATATCTTTTTACTCCAGAAAATAACAGATAAGAAATTTTGGAGCACTTGTCATATCAACCCGGACCCCAAATCATGCAATTGGGGGGAGGGTCCCGCCATCGCTCTAAAAAGGGCGCTATGAATTTTTAGGGGTATAGAGACAAAAATGGGGTATGTTTTTTTGGGGAAAGTTAGTGATTTGTGTATGTCTCCACCTCTTGTCTAGTAGCCTTGGATATCTCCAACGTTGTATGTTTTTGCTGGGAAGAGAGGAAGCATGCAATTATGCTGAGTGAAGATAAACTTACTTGTGACGGGAATCGATCTCGGACCATACACCTCAAAGCACCACCGGTCTACCCGATTGCGCCAGCGCGGAATTAGATAGAGGTGTTGAGTTATGTGTGCATTATAAGCACGGTGAATGCTAGGTCATGATCATATGAATATTTGACCTCGTGACCTGATAAGATGTCTGGTATTGTAGAAGCACGTGGCTTTGTTGTGTCACGTGACAACCGTTTAACTTGGCTTATGTTGAATGTATTATTGCGCGTTCGTGAGCATAAAATGGTGCCATAGAAGGGGGTATGGGATGACATATGTGCGTGATGGATGAAATTGATTGAGCAATGTAGAGATGTAGAAGGGTATAAAGGATGATTAAAAATATAAAATAAATGTCAAAACGACGAAATTGAAAGTGAAGCAAGAGATGGCAGAGAAAGGAGGAAAACGGTCAATCGGAGTTAGTTGTGGAGAGGAGAGCATAAGTTATCATGCAAGAAAGAAAAGGCAAGGTGCATCGATAATGACGGTGAGAGCATTTCATGCTTTCATTATGGACGCTTCTGTCCTTCTGGAATGGCTGATTGAATTCGGGATGTTGAAGGGAAATCGGTGAGTAAAAAAAAATAACGTAATGGCATAAATAAGAAAAATTGGTTGAATAATTGCAGTGATTGCCCAGAGTGTAAGGAACCGATGAAGAGGAAGAAAGTATCGGAAGAACGACTATATATCGGATGGATTTGGAGGTGAATGGACAGGATAAGAAAGAAAAAGTGTAAAATAATGAAATGCAAATGTAGATGTGACCGGAAAATCGGCGGAAAAAGGCACACAAAGGAATTGAGCATTCGACATGGGTCATGGTTTGCAGAGTCGAAGATGACTTTAACTGAAATCATGGAACTAACGTATTGGTGGGTTCGTGGCGATAAACAAGTAAGTAAAAAAGAAATGCAAGAAGACGTAAAAAGTAAAAAATGTTTTTCTTTGCAGGATATAATTATGAATGAAACTGGGCATGGGGAACATGCGATAGTTGATTGGAGCAATTATATGAGGGAAAGTTGTTGTGTGTATTTGAATAAATTTGGAGATATGGGCAAAATTGGGGGGGAGAGAGTAATAGTAGAAATAGATGAATCTAAATTTGGGAAACGAAAATACCATAGGGGTCATCGGGTGGAGGGTAGTTGGGTTTTTGGAGGGAGGGAGAGGGAGGATAAAAGGAAATGTTTTTTTGAAGTAGTAGAGAAACGTGACAAAGAGACATTGTTAGAAATTATAAAGCGGAAAATTGTAAAAGGATCAATCATCATATCGGATTGTTGGAAAGCCTATGATTGTTTAGAGAGTGAAGGGCACAGGCACTTGACGGTAAATCATAGTGAGAATTTCAAAGACCCAGAAACTGGAGCACACACAAATTCGATAGAAGGAACATGGCAGAAAATTAAGCATGGGGTGCATTTTCCAAAATTTGGTATAAAATCAGGGTTTTTGGGTGGTTATTTGGCGGAATATCATTGGCGTTGTTTTGTGGGTGATTCGGGGGATAGATATATGAAATTTATAGAATGCATTAGGGAGGTTTTCAATGGCAAGTGTGCGAAAAAAGATTGTAATTTTTGTTTGGTTGAAGGGAATAAAGAGGGAGGGGCCGTGGAAGTGTCTTAGAAGTCAGTTAATGTAGTATAGTTAAGAGAGAAAAATGAAGAGCTTTTCCATCAATGCGATATTTTGATTAATGAATGAAATGGAAGAAATAAAAGCGTGAAAAAAGGAAATAGTGTTACTTGTATATAAATGAGTTGAAACTGAAAATGTGCTGATGTGAATGGTAACGTGAAAGTTGAAAAAAGTGAAAATAAATAGAAGAAAAATAAAGAAATATGCTTCGTCGTCTTAGATCGTCGTCGTATTAAAGTTTAATTAGAGATGATTGTTTTTATGACTGATGAAAGTAGAATGTGAGAAATAAGCGTATATTGTAAGGGACTATTTTATGTGTGTGTGTAGTATTTGCATGATGTCGTTGAGTATGAATGGAATAATATAGAGTGCCTATGGGCGTTTCTAAATACACATCTCATTGACGCGGGTTGTTGTAGAAATAATAAACTTGGTGTCATTAATGTGTGTAAATATTTGTTAATTGTTTAATGGCAAAGAATGTGGTGTTTGACCTTGAATGGTTATGGTGAAGGACTATTTCGTGTATGCGTATTAATGTATTCATGCCATTACTACTGTGTTGTTAGGTTTGTTTACGCGTAGTAATACAATAATGGTGGATTATGTGTGATTCAAAGTGAGTTCAACATGAAAATGGATATGATTTGGATATTAAGATCTTCTCCTTGGATATCCGCGGTCAAAGTAAGGTTTATAAGATGCATATACACTTATGAGTTACTTGTCTTGCCTCTCACCCTTACTTTAGCTATATTATAAGCGTTTTGGGGGTCCGGGTTAATATGACAAGTGAACCGAAATGTTCAAAGATATGGAGACGCTAAGATTGCAGAAATTCCAAATCAATATTATAATTAATTAATTAATATATAATTAAGGATAATTAATTGATAGAAAATTAGATGATGCACCCACCTCTATCTGCTAATTATATCATTAAATATTATCATTAATTTCAAAATGTGGAGAACCCTGATATAAACTTAAAGTACGTACGTCCTAACTTAACTGGTAGGAAATAAAAATTATTAAAAAAGATTAAAGGTTATTGATATTGAAAAAAACAACAAAAGACATAGCTGACATACTACAGCGAGCCCAATGAGGTATACAGACCTCGCCCAAGAATCTGTGCTACAAAAGACATAATTGATTAATTCAATAATATATAATAATATTATTGCAAAAAAAAAAGAGTTAATTTTATTGAATTAAAAAAGAAAGAAAGACATTATAACTGTCAGTAAAATATTACCAACAGTTTTACCAGAATATTAAACCTCGCAACCACGATTTAGAATAATCCGCATAATAAAAACATAATCGGAGTTTTAATTCACTAAAAGTGAATATCAAAATGAAATAGCATTGAATATTCGCTGCACGAGGGTGAAGGTCGTCTCGAGTGTACACAAACCAAAAATGACGGAGAAAACTCCCGAAAGCAGAGTTTAAAACTGAAGATTAAGACAAATAAATGAGGTAATGTTGATATAAACTATACCGGGAAGACTTCTGAGTAGATAAATAATCCACTGAATCACTTAAATCCACTCGATTCGAATCCGTTTATTGGATTAAACAGCATTGCATTTCACACTGATCGGAGCTTCGCCATGACCGCAGTGCATTGTGGGAATGGTGGCGACTGCTCATTTGATGTGCTTCGATCGACGAGAGGGTGATTAGATATAATCGATCTAAAGTGCGTTGTGAGCCACACAAATGCTCGCGTAGGACAAAAGCTGCAATTCCCCCTGCATGTGTATGTGTGATAGTTAGGTCAAGCTCAGCGGACATTGCTGAGAAGTTCAAGCACAGAGGGAATCAGGTGACAGCTCCAATATTAAACAGTGTCGGCGAAAGCTATCTTTTTTTTTTCGTCATGGAATCGTCGCTGTGTACTGCCAGCTATTGCCAGGTTCCACACGGCTATAAAATATACAGCCAACGTCATATTTCCAGCTTGTTTCAATTCATAAGCCATTATAGCAGACGATATAACTTGATGGGGTATGATAGCATTCTGGGACTAGTATGTTTTCGTTTGTTGTATTTTGATTCACCAGACGAGAAGTCGAAATTTGAGGCCAGATTAGTTTTAATAATAATAATAATAATAATAATAATAATAATAATAATAATAATAATAATAATAATAATAATAATAATAATAATAATAATAATAATAGTAATAATAATAATAATACTAGTATTTAATAGTTTATTTCAGACTGAAATCCATATACCTGCATATGATAAATGAAATACATGTAAATAAATAAGATAAAAATAAATAATAATAAATAAGCAATGCATCACATCAATTCATAAATAAAACAGACTTCCAATGATGCCACAAAGATGAATTAAAGACAGTACATGATAAAATTGAACAAATAAGATTATTGCTTGAGTTTAAAATTCGCTTCTGGAAGTTAAAAATAGTATGTCTAAGAATTTCATTAAGAGATTCAACATGGTTAAATGCAAACATTCCACTGGCACTACAAAACCGAGGGTTAAACATGAAGCGACGAAATGAGTTGTTAAAAGCAATCGTCAATTTCCTCATGGCTGATTTCTCAAAAATAGACCAACAGTGGCCAGAATAAATGTTACCACAGAAGGTTGTAAAAAGTGAGCACTTAACAGCTGGAGTGCAGGCACTAAAATATCTGGATAAATAATTGCTCCGTACATAAAAAGACCTTAACTGCCATGCGAGGTCAGTATTGTCCGAACAGTCATTTGAAATAAAAACTCCCAGGTATTTACATGACGGTATAACACTTAGAACATTACCACCGAGGGAAACTTTGCAAGGCCTCTTAAATGTGGAGGTTTGAGGTTTAAAAAGCATGCATACAGTTTCCTTAGGATTAAAAGTAATGTCATGGGATATGCTATAATTAGAACAAAGGTTTAACAGATGTTGTAGGCCTTTTTCGGAAGGGCTCAATAAAACAAGGTCATCTGCGTGAAAAAAAAGATGATTACAGATAGACTCACTAACAGAACAACCAATACGACTGTCACGTAACATTAAACTCAGATCATCCACATAAATATTAATGTGAACAGGAGACAGCACTCCGCCCTGCCGTACACCATTCGAAACATTAAAATAATTTTGACATCGCGCTGCCCCATTTCACCCGGATTTGCTGTGTACAATACCAATAAAAAAGTATTTTAAATAATTCATAGAAATTATCTCCGCCATCTTTGGTTTCCACACAGCTCAATGAGTTTGAAATAACGACTTTCAAAATGCTTTCTGTTGTGTTATGCTAACCTGGTTTATGGTTGGGAAATCCGATTGTAAAGAAATTTGGGTTCTTCCAAATGGTATTTACTGTTTTGTAAACTGCTTACAAGATGATATTACATACTTTTTTTCTCTCTGATCGAGCAATAAATATTGAACCCACATATGACCACATTTCTCATTCATTTCAGATGTTATTTTAGGTCACGTCCCGTTTACTAGTTCCAACACACTCAGGAATTTGTCATGAAGAAAAAGTGTATATCTCCTCAGTGCTTCACTGTCAGCTGGGTTTTGAGGGTGGAATGCCATGACCATTATCATGGTGCCATGTCATTATGTCACCCCTGTGATTCTAAAATCCAATTGCACAATATGCTGAAATCGAAGGAGGGTGTCTATTCTCTGTAGCCTATAGGAATGTATTCGTATGGGTTCCAATCCATTACAGGTATGTATTTATGCATGTATGTAAACACTGGTGTAAGGTGCTTAAATTATCAACTATTATGAGCAGTCAATAATAAAGTCACTGAAGTGTTTATTCTTATCAGGTTATAATGTTCTTATAGATTCATTATTCTCTTAATTGTGTACTTTCGTCGTTGCCATGCACTTGCCATCTTTTTGTTCACCCAGAAGTTGATGTTGTTGCTTAGCACATATGATATATGCATATTAATTATATCTGATTGCAGTGGCTGCATTTCTGATCTTTCTTTATCTCGAAACAAGGGCCCAGGGTAAATGGATGGCTCAACAGAGGCAGCAGAACAACCATCTGACGATCGTCAACAAGCTGATCATGCATTCACTTTCACAGCTGCTAGTCTCCTATTCCATCTAGCCGCATCCTTTCACGTGATAATCATTTTGTATATGATGACCAGGAGCGAGCTGTACTCTTTCTCTTCTTTTTTTTCTCTCTCGTGCCGTCACATTGATTGGCATCATTCAAATCCCCCCAAAGCACAATATTGTAATATGTTGTTCCACAATATAGGCTACCTGTGTAGCAGACAGAGCTGCCACAACTAACAACTATCATCAATAGTAGGGCTGTTATCTGGTTATTGGACATACATGTAATTATAATTAGGATTATACATCATCCATAGAAATACTGGGCCCAGTAGACTGAGTAGTCTGAGTTAACTAGTAGTAGTTTTAGTCTAAGTCTACAATAACCAGACTCGACTGTTGACAGCACTCAATAGATTATAATATTATATAGCTTATTGAGTGATGTCAAGAGTAGAGTTATTTATTGACTGTATATCCAATTATTGATTGTAGAGCCAATAAATAAATTATGACCCGTGTTGTGTAATTGTATGCAAAGAAATAGTTGGAAATATGATTTTTAAACTAGCAAATAACACCTCAGAAAGCACCAGAGTTCATTTAGCATTCAGCGAAAGCGGATGTCACAACGCAGAACAATTAATTTTACTTGACAAGTGAAAACTACACTTGATTTGATGAGCTGTCAAATGGGCCTCTGTTTACGCAGGAGGGAAGTTCTGTAGTTGACCTCATATTCAATGCAAAGGATATATGATATCCTTTGCTTTGAATTTGAGGCAAGCTAGAAATATAAGAAAACAGCTTTGTATTCTGCAGCCGTCTAGGACCTGATTAATACAACTTCAAATGAATTGCTACACGGATGCCTGCTACTAAACTTTATGGAGTTCATACTGGAGTTATAATTGCTTCAAGAACGGAATCTTTATCTGTTTAGCTTTCAAAGCGTGAAGGCCTCTCATTGTACTGGACTACCATTTGCGTTTTTCCAAGACCAGGCATACGCCAGATGATATATCAATGACTGATAGTGCATACGTGCTCGACTAACTGCTGCCCCTGGTTTTAACCAGTAACATGCGCCAACAATATGCCGAGGGACCTCTGCACTGCAGTCTGCTCTGCACTGATCTAAAATTGTCATCTACATGTATGCACAATTAACGATTAAGTGATTATACATTCATTCATTACAAGTCCACACCGTATTAATGGTATATAGATAACAATTATAATCAGTAAAATTGGTTGTTATCGTCACCCTTTTCGTGTGCGTCGTGTATCTCCCTTTCTGCTCCATGTGATGATGACCTTTACAATATGTTAAAAAATTCTCTTTGATCACAAATGCTTGAAGTCAGTTTGTTTGTTGTATATAAGTATTCCTGGTTCTCGGTGATTCGTGACATTCGAAGCACGTGGTAATGTTTCACCCGCCACTGTGATTATTACGGCAAAGGACCAAGAGCTAACTGAGACATCCGATCTATGTAAACTTGTATTTAAACAAAGCAATAATCAATTGATTTGAAACCCGGAAAAGTAATTTCCTTTGAACATCAAACGTGTAAATAAAATCAATTTGCTTTGGACAGTTATGTGTCTCAAGCTGCAGAATCCAGTCTTTCACACAATGTCTATTTCATGTCTACGTTGGGTTCGTTCGAAGTCATACAACAGGTAAATCATATAGAAATGATTACAATCTCACTCTTGCCGTTGCGAGATCACAATACAATCTTGAATTCTCATATCACCATGTCATCTTTGATTTTGTAACACCACATTGAATTTGTTCTCATCTATCTCACCCAAAAGGTCGTCTACAGATTGTCCTTGTGATCGGCACGATATCTCAGCTTAGTTTTCTGTCCTATGCGAAGTGCCTGGATCAAGGCTCTGTCATAGAATCACTATAGTTCATCATCTATACTTCTTACCTGGGAGAGCATTGTGCCATGGACCGGTTCTGCATTGTCAAGCATTTGGACCATCTGGCTCCAAATACCTGGACAACCAATATTCGGAGGGAAGTTCCAGAACGAGGCTGGTGACACGACGTCCTGCTTAGAAGACCAGAACAGTCTGGCAATCTGGACCACAAATATAAACTGCAACTGAAAAAAAAATCTCATCTCCCTCGACACAGGAGCAAGGCAGGACATCCGGAGTAGTCCAATGTGTGTCATCATCTGCATACCATCAGAATCACTCGCCTGACTGATAAATTTAATTGATATAATATTATTTCGACTACTTGTTTTGAATCATCTGAATCAATTTATTATTTCTGTGCTATATATCTCTGAGCTGTCAGCAATTACATACGTCGCCCTAAAGCAAGATAGCATTATAATTTTCACAACACTTTAATTAGTATCGTGGTGATCTCCTGGTTGTTCTGCAGTGCATGTTGATACTCATAGAAACAGAGACAAGAACAACAATTGAGAGGTTAGCATGTGGGCTACACACTACCGTTTAGTGTGATCTAATTAGATTGAGATGATAAGGAATTGAAAAAAAAAATAAAGTGTCATAAATTCTAACAATTGTGGAATTATATCCAACAGCTAGGCCTAGTTCCTCAGACTCCATCTGCATGTGGCATGATGATGTGCAAAGCTTTAATACATACCCATAATTATTTATAATAATGAGTGTATCATTGACAAATGAGCAGTGTAAAATGACGTCTGCATGCATAAAACCCCCTAAATGGGTGTTGATTCGCTTGGGAAACGAATTCATTTTCCGTGTGAATGCTTTCCACAGAAATTGCCTCGAATTAATTATTATCGACATGATGGTGACCATGTCAGCTTCCAGCAATCTCTTCTCCTCAAAACATTGTTGCTTCTGCTAAATATTAGCATCTACATCGATTATTGTCATTATATCTGTGATTCATAGAATAATACAATCAATACAATTATATGGAAAATGTGGAATCGAAAATTTCAAACAGACTGCGTAATTGGATCAAAGGTGAAGCATTATATTCTGCATTTTATTCTGCATCTGGACTTTGAACATAGTCATCGTGTGGTTGACTTTAGCTGAATCCCAGATCCTTCATTTCAGAAGATTATCCTGGAAGAACTGCAAAGAAGAAAGGAAAGCATGGAAATTTGGAAGTTAACTAGATTACAACTTAAATATCAGGCAATTACCTTAGCAAGGATACAATAAGTCAACCCAACTGTCCTTCCCGAGACCCCTGCCACTGTTATCTATGAGACCATTGATCGTGATTTCTTCAACTGCGGATGCTTCATGAGTTTGGTATAAGATGTTCTTCTTGTGAATGACTGCTCCATTGCCAATCGTCAGTCGTTTTTTGATGAACGCCAACCACAATTGGGTGATTTCAGTCTCAGCAATTGCAAAAAATATTTTGTACTCCTGTAGACGTAATCGAAGAAGACATGAATCAAGTCAACAATGGAGAATCAAGTTCAGCACATTATACATAAAAAAACACTAACCGCAAAATTAGCAACCAATGTCACGTAGATCCCAGACGATTCGCTCGCAATTATTTCCAAACTAATAGGTTTTTCATCCACCGTCAGGTTCAGTCCAGCATACATAGGCATGCTGTATGCGTCCACAAAGAAATGATCCACTTTCAGGTTCACTTCGTCGTAGATTGTAAGCGTTTGATTGCATTCGTCATGAGCTCCTGTAGATGGAAATGAGAGACTCGATACTCAAAGTAACACATAATAATACTCACCCTGACATAGCGACACAAACAGAAGGAGCAGAACTGAAGCAAATGAACTTGTCTTCATCTTCGATGATTTAGGCAAATGGTGTTGGTTGATGTGGTGTCGAGACTGATGTGGTTTATAAACTGTGGGTGTTGATCGGCTTGTGAAACAGATTAATTTCCTGTATTAATGCTTTCTATGGAAATTTCCTCAAATTAGTCATTAAAGTCTACCTCAAGAAGAACAAAACAACAAATTAATCAAAATTGGACAAAGACTCTCAATTACAGCCTAACGAGCAGTGCTTATCATGGCAATAGATCAGTAAATTATACATCGTTATCAAAATTAAAGAACGAAATGTCGCATTTTTATTGGTTCATTAAGGGGAAACCCTCTTTGCTTTTTTTGTTTGCAATTATCATTTCCAGCCACGATATTAGACCATATCTCATAAAACAGGTTTTACAAGCAATGAAATTACATGCAGTAAATCAATCGTGACTTGCGTCGAAACTGAAGAAATAACACATTTTGCTTCCCGGCGAATGTGATGATATGCATAAAAAGTATATAATCTCAGTAATTGAATCAATAAAGTCACATGAAAACACGTTCAAAATTGGCCGTCATTTTGAATTAAATTAATTAGTGCTACTGAACTTTAATCATGTCTTGATGAATTTCATCAATTGTACATCAGTTAAATTCTGATTGGAATTTCACGAATCGCCATTAATTTAAGATATAGAAACGAGTCGAGTGGGAATAATGTCTATCTGCAAAAATTGCATGACTGCAATAATAAAAAAAAATAAAAAAATGAATAGAGTCCCCTAAAATTCATTAAATATACTGAAAATTGATGCAGATAAAGTGTTGGCTATACCAATGGTATATATGAAGGCCAGAGATATGGTACTGCTATAAGTCTATGATGGAGGCTATGAATGCTCAGTATGCTGTATACAACCGTTTGGACTGGAGATTTAGGACATTATATGCAATACGTGCTCATATTTCTACCTATGATATATCTTTGCTGATCGTAGGCAAAATACCGTCGGAATATTCTCCTGATGTAGTATACAGGTGGAAGTTTTGCTATGAAATTAACTGGATGTTAGCAAATTCAGCCGCTGACACAAACTAGTGCTTATATCTTTGCCGACAAGTTAAATGATAGAATTAGGGATGCTTGGATAATTAAATTTGCAGGATACCGGATATTGGATATCCAGGAACTCAAAGTAAAGGGGATCGGTTACGATACCGAATAGTGCACATAATTTTACATTCGTGGAACCGACAGCCAATTGCGATTCCGGCATGCAGTTAATTGTTACTGTTAATGTGTAATTATATGATTCAGAAAAAGAAGATGTGGGGAAGCTAACATAAATTCCCACTAAGTTTATTTGCTCATTGAACGATCCAGCTGGTAACTGTTTATAGGTTTCACGACTTCGATTTTTCCTCGAGAGACAGTGAGCCAGCTTATTTGCACTTCAAACAAATTAAGCGCACTGGATTCCCCCAAACACACTAGTACACCTGTAGCATTTCTAATTATTATACGAATCGCTATTGACTTGTATAAGAAGGGATTTGAGACTTTCAAATTATTTCAATCAATCAAGCTGCTTGAAACTAAGTCTGCAATGTTATGCTTCGATCATTGTGGTCCCTTCAAGTTCGAGATATTGGGGTGTTCACTGTAGTCCAATTATTGTCATTATATCTGCTCTGATTTATTCTTAATTATAATTACCGTTGATTTGGAAACCATAGAACTACATTATGTACAGGGTTATTCAAAGTGTTATTTACAAGTGTAGGTTCTGTTTCCAACAAGTGAGTGATTGGGGTTTTACGGCTCCACCCAAACCAATCGGATGATACGGGCGCCAGAACAGAAAGCCCGGGACCGGGGATTCCCCCTACGCTTATCGATAAATCCCAAGGGTTCTTTATCCTGGATACCACCATAGACGGTAGCACACAGCGCCCGGCCTTGTTACGCAGTTAAGCAGCACTGCAGAGTCACTGAAGAATCACAAATGTAATTCACAATCATAACGCCCGTGGCCTGATCGGGTTTCGAACCCAGGACCTCGACCCCCACGGTTGGCATAGGATTGCATGCAGCCATTGTTATCTCCCAGCAATCTCTTCTCCTCAAAACATTGTTGTTTCTGATCATTATTAGCATCTACCTCGATTATCGTCATCATACTTGTGATTCATTCAATAATACAATTATTTATGGATAATGTGCAGTCGAAAATTTCAAACAAACTTCATAATTGGATCAGAGGTGAAGAATTTTATTTTGCATTTGAGATTTGAACATAGCCATCGGGTGGTGGACCTCACTGAATCCCAGCTCCTTCATTTCACAGGATTATTCTGGAAGAACTGCAAAGAAGAAAATAATGCATGAAAAGTTGGAATTGAAGCTTATAACGGAAATAACAGGCAATTACCTTAGCAAGGGTACAACAAGTGAACCCAACTGCCCAGACCCAATTGACTGTTATGCTCTAAACCGTTGATCGTTATTTCTTCAACGATAGATGCTTGGTGGGTTTGGTATAAGATGTTCTTCTTGTGAATGACTGTTCCCTTTCCAATTGTCAGTCGCTTGTTGATGAATGCCAGCCACAATTGGGGGATTTCGGTTTCAGAAATTATGTAAAATATTTTGTATTTCTGTGAAAATAAATGATGTCATTGTGTAACAGGGTTGTCGCATAGAAAACACTGTGACACATACAAATTTGAGGGAATAACTTAAGAGACATATGTTTGTAGACGGTATGAAAGAAGCCAATGACGAAAATGTAGTTAATTTTTGGAAAAACCAAATGCATATATGCATCTCAACTTGATTCTGCAGCAACACCTCCCCCATCACTTTCTGTGGTGTAGTGCTATTCTTTGTCATAGAACAGCACGACTCCTGGACTCTACTTGCAACACAAAACAAAAACTCCGCAAATTACCCTCAGAATTTACCCAAGCTACATCGTTCTCCCATCAGCATTTCTCATTGAAATATTGACTCCATAATTTATCCCTGTCATCAGTTTTGTGTTTTGCCACTGTCAACAGCACACGCACACACAGAGAAAACACAGATAATACAGAAGCAGCACCTACCGGAAATTTTGCGTGTAATGCCACATATCTCCCTATAAATTCGCTTACAATTATTTCCAACCTAATCGGTTTTTCATCCACCGTCAGGTTCAGTCCAGCATACATAGGCATGCTGTATGCGTCCACAAAGAAATGATCCACTTTCAGGTTCACTTCGTCGTAGATTGTAAGCGTTTGATTGCATTCGTCATGAGCTCCTGTAGATGGAAATGAGAGACTCAAAGTAACACATAATAATACTCACCCTGACATAGCGACACAAACAGAAGGAGCAGAACTGAAGCAAATGAACTTGTCTTCATCTTCGATGATTTAGGCAAATGGTGTTGGTTGATATGGCATCGAGACTGATGTGGTTTATAAACTGTGGGTGTTGATCGGCTTGTAAAACAGATTAATTTGCTATATTAATGCTTTCTACGGAAATTCCCTCAAATTAGTCGTTAAAGTCTACCTCAAGAAGAACAAAACAACAAATTAATCAAAATTGAAGATTCTCAATTACAGCTTAACGAGCTGTGCTTATCATGGCAATAGATCAGTAAATTATACATTGTTATCAAAATTAAAGAACAAAATGTCGCATTTTTAATACTTCAGTAAGGAGAAACCCGTTTTGCCTTTTTTTTGCAATTATCATTTCGATGCCTGATATTAGACCATCTCTCATAATTTTCCGTGTGAATGCTTCTCATTTGAGTCTACCCCAAGGAAATAAATTTGTTGTTGTTGTTGAATATTTTCAATTACGACTCATCACAATAGATCGTTAAATTATGCACTTCTATTAAAATAAAAGCACGAAGTGGCTCATTTTTATTAGTACCGTCAAAGGAAATCCACTTTCTTCTTATTTTTATTGTTATTATGCCTATGATACACTTGGCTAACGAGGCAAAGTTCTATAATGATGAAGATGTACAATTTTCTTTGCCTCTATAAATCGATCCAGATAAACTAGATTAGAATTCCACGAAAGATAAATACTTTAAAGGGAGATTGGATTGGAAATTGTTATCTGATAAATTGTAAAAATGCAGTAATTTTGAATCTTCATTTCGAATGCAATCTCTTCAATGCAATGGAAATCGATGTGAGTGAAGTGTTTGGCCCCAGCATATTGGAGTAATGCCCTTGACCACATCTGTTCATACAGGAATATTCAAGCTGAACAAAATCCATGGACTAAACAGCATCGTTCTAAATAATTTCATTTACAGGAGGCTGGTGACATCCAGGGTAATGCCATGGACACAACATGGCACAGTAAATAATGCGAATGTGAAGTACAATTTGCATTCTGAGTGGTGGCTAGATTATGGCCATGAAGGTCTTCACTTGGCACAGTGTTAAATGTTACACTGATAATGTAAGCTTGATAAATTCATATGTGCAGGTATATTTATGATTACTCTTCATGTTCTAGTAGGAGGGGCAGTGTAGGAGCCCTGATAGTCTGCGGTCATGTGATATATTCGGGCCAAATTTCATACTTAATTATGATGACAAAAATAGTTTGGAATTAAAGGGGTTGCCAATGGCTTTTCCAGTAGTGACATGGCATATATAATATTAAGAATATTTTGCTAAAATATATATTACCTTCCAAATTAGCAAGTATTCATATAATTCTTAAGTTAATTAAAATTTTTACATGTTTCATTCAATTAATTATGAGGCTATATTACGTCCGTATAATTACAATGACAGGCATCCAAATAGTTCATGTGATATAAATAATTATAATTGTGACAACTGCTGGTTTCAAGGTCCACACATCACCCAACAAGCAGGAACTATTGCGAAATTTATTTTGGAGCTGTTTTCACTTTAATATCCCTTTTTGTGTGTATAAAAGTCGTTATTTCTAATTGATTTAGCCATGCCAGCAGTCCTCGTTATTAAATTAGGAGATGAGTAAGTTTCGTTTTAATGAAGTTAACGGAGCAATGCTAAGTTGTTAACGGTAACGTCGATCCTTACTATATCCGGCTCACGAGTTCAATTATTGGCCAGAGTTCTGTTCTATTTTTTTTTTTCATTTTTTTTTTGTACCGTATTAAAGGTAATTGGTAGCACTGTATGAATAAATAAAAAGGCCAAAAACTGTATCTTGCGACTTAAGAAAAAAAACCCGCCAATATCAGATATGGCCTAATGATTCAAGGTCGTCGTCATAATTATTTTTATCACCAACTTCATTATGCGCCATCATAACTGAGTAGTTCGTATTTGGCCTGTTTCCGCAGACGCAGAGCTGGATTTCGCGAACGCTGAAACTGTGTACCGTTTTAATTTTGATTTACTCGAATGAAGCAATACATGACATCTGTCAAATTCGGATAAATAATTATACACGATAATATTTGGTTTGTGATCTCTGTTAATCCTTTAAAAGTCGAGAAATATTTCACACTTGTCAGACCTTCGACTTGATGACCTTTGACCTTTTATGACAAGCAGACATGGCCTGTTCATGTTCATCACTCCGTACATTTATTGGTGCTGTTTATTGACATATTGTCACAACATATAAATTAAAACCTAAAGTTTCTATGACATTTAATATTATCACCAGATTCTGGTGGACGAACGCATATTATGCTGACTAAAAATCGACGCCATCATGCAGACGATCTTAACACGAAGGTAAATGAAATCACGCCTTCAGTGTACCGCATTATATTTATATTAGTTGCAATGGGTGCAGCTGGGTTAGATTGTTGAGTCACAAGGAATAAATACGAAAATATTGCGAGAGAGTTGTTCACACACAAGTCCTAATCCTGGTTATAAAATGGGATGATGTTAGAGGCAGTGAGACAACTGTTTAATCTAGTAACCAACTGAAAAAGTATGCTCAAAGTGAGCCTCTATATGGCTTCATCTTTATAAAGAGATCAGGGCCGATTCCAGAAAGAAGCTTAACTTTGGGACTTAAGTTAAGTCCTCCAGGCGTTAAGTTAAAGGGAGGGAGAACTGGTTAAAAATGGACTTTGAGTCGTTATTTGATGCACCAAAAATGATTCCTATGCCTGGCCCATGATGCGTTACAACAGGTTAAGTGGACTTCATCGCTGACAACATCAAGCTGACTGAGTTCTCTTCGTCCGTCGTCCACAGACAGTTTTTTTTAGTCTAAGTTTCTCCTTTTTCTCTGCTTCACAGGCTGAGAATTCATAGCCAGAGCGCTTTCTGCTTGGTAGGAGCAGCTGGGTAGGACGACCAAATAAGACGCTCAGCCGGAGAGGTTGCAAGTCCTTCTGTTGGAGTGTTCCTGATATTACATGTCTCAACATGGCGCCTGATATCCTTAGACATACCAGGCCAAAAGAGGACTTGTCTTGCTCTGCGCAGACAGCTGTTAATTCCCAGGTGTCCAGCATGGGCCTTCTTGGTCATTTCCAGTCGCATTTCTTTTGGTACAACAACTCTGTTGCCACGGAAAACAACTCCATCTTCCACATTCAACTCGTCTCGATACGAAAAGTAAGGGAGTAGAGATACAGGTAAGTCTTTTCGGTCTGACGGCCATCCACGAGCAATCTGATCAGAGAGATCCTGTTGTGTTGCGTCTATTGCACCATTTTTTCTGACAGCGTCCAGTCTGGCATCAGACAGACGGTGCAGAGTCACAGCGTGGATGGTCTCCTCTCGTAGTGGCTTGGAGGTGCACATCCTTGACAAACCATTCGCGAGTTGGTTCTCTCTACCCGGGCGGTAGGCAACTGTGAAGTTGTAGTGTTGACAGCGCAACTGCATCGCCAGTAACCGCCGAGAGGCCTTGTTCAGGGGTTTTGTGCAAATTCCAACTAAGGGCTTGTGATCTGTTATCACTGAGACGTGACGAGCAAACACATAGTGATGGAAACGTTCCAGAGCAAACACTATCGCCAGCATCTCCTTCTCAATAGGGTGGTAGTTTTTTTCACAGGGGGACAGCAGTCGACTGGCATATGCAATAGGCTTGTTCTTTTGCATGAGGGCAGCACCAAGTCCATAGTCTGAGGCATCAGTTTCAAGGAACAGTTCTGCTCTGGTGTCATACATTGCCAGCACAGGAGTGGATGACACTTGCTTCTGGATCTTCTCAAAGGCGGCCTGTTGAGCTTCAGTCCATGACCACGAGATATCTTTCTTCAGCACATTTCGTAGAGGGGGTAGAGTCTCCGCAAGCTTTGGACAGAACTTGGAGACATAGTTCACCATTCCAAGGTAGGTTCGTAGCTCACTACAGTTGGTTGGTGGTGGCATGGACGTGATGGCTTTGACTTTCCCAGGGTCAATGGCAACGCCTTCGCTTGAAACGTAGTGACCCATGAAAGTGATTGACTTCGCTTTGAGCTCCAGTTTCTTTTTGTTGAGTTTGATTCCTTTGTCTTGACAATGCTTCAAGAAAGAGCAGAGATTTTGGTCATGTTCCTTGTCATCTTTCCCAAAAATAACAACATCGTCGGCCATGAAGACGATTCCTGGTAGGCCCTCAAGCGCATGGCCTAGTTTCTTCTGTAGTATTTCTGAGGAAGCAGAGAGTCCAAACGGTAGGCGCTTCCAACGGTAGCGCCCAAAACAGGTTTGGAATATCGTCAGGTCACTGGCTTCACGGTCGAGTTCCACGTGCCAGTAGGCAGAGGACAGATCTGCTTTCGTGAAGAGTTTGGCATCTCGGAGTTGATGTAGAGTATCCTCCAAAATGGGCAGAGATAGTCGCTCTCTGACTAGCGACTTGTTGAGTTCATGTGGGTCTAACCAAATTCGGATTTCTCCAGTCTTTTTGTGTGCAATGACCAGTTGGCTAAGCCAAGGGGTTGGTTCTTCCACCGGCTCTATCACCTGCATTGCCACGAGACGATCCAACTCATCTTTAAGCTTGAGACGGATTGCAATTGGTACTCGGCGGTCTGGCATGGCAATAGGTATGGCATCATGCTTCAAAGTCAGTGACTGTTTTCCAGGTAAGGTTCCAAGTTCACCATCAAAGACCTCATCATAAAGGTCCAGTCTCAGCAAATTGACCCTGTCAAAGGTTTCTTGATGAACTTCAAGGAGACCCATCTGCTGACTTGCAGATAGCCCAATCACTGGCAGGCACCTGGTGTCTTCATAAGCAACAAATTCAATGTTGTACTTCTTGTTGTTTTTAGGGTTGACTACACGTTGACGACAGACACCAACTGTTTTGATTGTAGCATTGTTCCAGGTCTTCAGGGATCCATGGTACGGCTTGATCTTATTTCGCGGTACGAGGTGTGCCGGAATGAGGTTTACCGATGCACCTGAGTCAATTTGAAAAATCACTTCTTTGCCACTGTCGTTTAGAACGAATCTGCACTTGTAATCTTTCGCAGTAGACTGAACATTGTTTACCCAATCTGATTCAGAATCTGTATCGCTGCTGTATGCCGCTGCTACAGCGTGCACTTTCTTTGAAGGCTGCTTTGTCACACCACAGCATGACGCAAAATGATTGAGCTTTCCGCAGGCATTGCAGTTTGCGCCCCAGGCTGGACAGAGCTCCTTTTTCATGGGATGATCCTTCTTGCAAAACTTACAAGTACGAGTTGCAGGCTATTTTTCTGTCTTGCTACTTTTGTAGACTTTGTGCACTTGCACGAGTGAGCTCAGGCCTTTGCAAGCGCTGTTAGCTGATTCTGCTGCTTGGCAGATTTCGACACATCTTTTTAGAGTGAGTGTAGCCTCTTTAAGAAGTTCATTTCGTGTGGTAGCAGATTCAATGCCAGTTACAATCTGGTCTCGTAGCATTGAGTCAAACGAGTCTGCGGTGAAATTGCAGTCAACAGACATTTGCCTCAGCGTAGCATAGTAATCTGCAATTGACTCATTCTCATCCTGATTTCTCTTTCGGAATTTGAATTGCTCATATGTCTCATTGACAGTTCCAACAGCATAACTCTGCATTTTTGTAAGGATGACTGTCACTGTGCGATCACCGGCCTCAGTTGAAAAATCCAAACCTTCATAAACTTGCATTGCCTCATCACCGAGATAGTTCTCAAACATCGCAACTTGGTATTCTCTTGATTTACCAGACAACTCAGAGAACAGACAATAATTTTTCCATCGCTTGCAGAAAATGCGCCAGCTCTCTGCCTTATTTGAGCTGAACTCAAGAGGACGAGGAGGACGCACTGCTTTATCTGCCATCCTTGAGGCTTGAGTTTGTTACAGAGTGCAGACACAAAGTTACAATAACAAACATAAAAAATCAGAGAAAATATCAAGTTAGCTATGCTAGTACAGTGACATGCTATCTAGAAAATAAAAATAAAATGACACAAGCACAGATACATGCAAAGACACAGTTCAACACACGTTGTTTGTACAAATGAAAATCAACAGTGACTGAGTGAGTGATAAAACAGAATATAGCATACGTTATGAATCATGACATCCATGAGCTCAGGTGTCAATCATAACGCACTTCCAGAAAAACGAGTTGACAAGATTTACAAAATACAGGGTAAAGACCCGACACCGGCTTTCCAACAAGGTGTCAACATACTCTTTAATGGTTACGCTTTACCGCTGCCACCATGATGCGTTACAACAGTTTAAGTGGACTTCATTATCGAAAGAAAAGACAGGACGATAATGAATGATAAACTGTATTCTGTGTAACAAGAATGGAAAGCAAAATGTGATATCGAACCAAACATCAAAACGGGAGATCCCGAAACAGCCCACACGAGGAATATCCACCAAAAATGATTCCTATGCCTGGCCCACACAAGAAATATAATCGCTAACGATTCGCGGGAGATATATTGCTAACTAGGCGTGACGTCAGGAGCTGTGATGAAACACCGAGTTCCCCATCTTTTACAATGGGCCTCGTCATATCAGCGTGTCCTGCGACTAAACCCCTGGATATTTTTTTTATTTTCTTTTCGGAAATAGATAGAATAAACATTTTGCCACCAGTCAGGCGCGAAAAAAAAATATTTTTCGCTATTTTTCTTATTTTAACAAGCGATTTTCTAGGACACCTACCATGTTTCTCATCCTGAAACAGTAAAAAGGTCAGCCAGAGTGCACCACGCATGCGCTTTCGTTTCGTAAACAACAGAGATGTTCTTTTATGGCGAAGATGATCTGCTCTGATTGGCTGAAATCGATAGCTTCACGAGAGGAACGGGACCAATCAGCCATCAGCCAAACCAAGCCATCAGCTGACGTTTGCTTCCTATACTTCGCAATGGAAGCCATTCTCCCATAGGCGCAATGCTAACCCCGATATTCGGAATGCATTATTTCCTTACGCTTGCATCCAGGCATGGTGTTTTTGGCACGGAATGCTATCAATTGGTGCTATGAGTCAATAGAACATCACTTAAAATTTAGTTCCCCATCCCTTTAACGATTTCGCGGGAGATATATTGCTAACTAGGCGTGACGTCAGGAGCTGTGATGAAACACCGAGTTCCCCATCTTTTACAATGGGCCTCGTCATATCAGCGTCTCCTGCGACTAAACCCCTGGATATTTTTTTTTCTTTTCGGAAATAGATAGAATAATCATTTTGTCACCAGTCAGGCGCGAAAAAAAAATATTTTCCGCTATTTTTCTTATTTTAACAAGCGATTTTCTAGGACACCTACCATGGTTTCTCATCCTGAAACAATAAAAAGGTCAGCCAGAGTGCACCACACATGCGCTTTCGTTTCGTAAACAACAAAGATGTCCTTTAATGGCGAAGATGATCTGCTCTGATTGGCCGAAGTCGATAGCTTCACGAGGGGAACGGGATCAATCACGGCAAGCCCTCAGTTGACGTTTGCCTCCTATACTTCGTAATGGAAACCATTCTCCCATAGGCGCAATGCTAACCCCGATATTCGGAATGCATTATTTCCTTACACCTGCATCCAGCCATGGTGTTTTTGGCACGAAATGCTATCAATTGGTGCTATGGGTCAATAGAACATCACTTAAAATTCAGTTCCCAATCCCTTTAAGTTTTCAAGTTAAGTCGATTCCACAAACGCATTTTTGCTGAACTTAACTTAAGTCGCGTAAGTCGGATTTGGCTATCTGCCAAGGAATGTATAAGACATGGCGAGACATTTGATCAGTGGTAAACGTACCTTACAACAAGACTTTTATGAACTGTTTATGATTTTTCCGAAACTTTATCGAAAGCGAAAGCATCACAAACGCAAAATGCGAGTGTATAGCGTCGTTGATTCCTAATCATAACGCAACAAGTGCTCTTTGAAGAAGAAGAAGAAGAAGAAGAAGAAGAAGAAGAAGAAGAAGAAGAAGAAGAAGAAGAAGAAGAAGAAGAAGAAGAAGAAGAAGAAGAAGAAGAATTTATTGCAATGCAAATAAGCGAAAAACAGATAACAAATACAAAGAAATTGTTACAAAGTGCATTGCAATCAGGATGCAACGAATAGCACATTTGATCCTGATTTATATACAAAATAAATGATTTAAACGCAGGTGCAAAACGTGAGGCAAAACAAAAAAATAATTGAAGGAACGAAGAAAGAAAAAAACAAAAACCAAAAAAAAAAACCAAAAAAAAAACAAAAAGAAGAAAGCAAGAAAATCTGATAATAATGATTATATATACATATACACATATAAGCACACACATACATATATTTACACACATATAACACATATATACACACATACATACATATATATACATATACATACATACATATACATATATATATATATATATATATATATATATATATATATACACACATACATACATACATACATACATACATACATACATACATACATACATACATACATACATACATACATACATACATACATACATACATACACACACATACATATATTTATTTTTGGTTGAAGTGGTTACATCAAATAGATTGTAATTTTGATTGAAGAGTTTAGGGCCTAAATATGAAATTGAACGTCTTGATACAGTTAGTCTAAAGAAAGGAACAATGAGTGGTGGTCTTCTTCTAATATTATAGGCGGAATTTTGAGTGAAAGAAAACATAGAATTGAAGTCAGAGGGGAGCATATTTCAAAAAAACTTAAACATAAATAACATAACATGATAATTATACGTTTGTTTGTCAGTAAAAAATATGGGTGGACAGAAATAGATCAGTGATATGTTCTCTATAATTTGATAATGTCATTATTCTTAGATTTTTTTTTTGCAAAAGAAATAAATTTTGAAAGTGAGTTTGGGCTGCGCCGCCCCAGACTTCGATACAGTAGATGATGTGCGGGTATACAAGGGAAAAATAGAATGTTCTGATGGTAGATTTTGGAAAAATCTTAGATATTTTGGTAAACACACCAATACTACGTGCAATTTTACTTCTGGTATGTGAGATGTGGCGATCCCATCTCAAGTTCCTGTCAAGAATAACACCAAGAAATGTTGCATGGTTGACGCATTCAATTATTTGATTATTCAAGGAAATATCAGTGTTTAATCGCTCGGTTTGTAGCCGAGAAGACGCTATACAATCATAACGTTTTTTGTTTTGTTACAAATCGTTTCAATAGACATAATTTTTTTTTATATTCAAGCGGACCATGAGAGTTCATGGCAACTTTAAAGTGGTGAATCTAATCTTTAAATAACGTTGTCGATTTCTTGTCGGTTTGATCATTTGTTCCGCACCAATTTTCGAGACATTGAGTTTCATTTTGAAAAGAGAATGTTTTACTTTCCTCACTCCTCTAGCGGCGCCAGTGAATCGGCGTTGAAAGCTGATGAATGAAATTAAACGATATCGCTTTGAAATCCAAAGGCTGTCTATTGCCCTGCGGAGACTTATCAAAGATAAGCTACGCTACAGTAAGTAAAATGCCCTGGGGATAAGCATATGCCAATTTCCTACCATCTTTTAACCACACATATCTTGATTCATCACACCGCACTATTTAGTGACTCAATATTACCGGCAAAATACTGTTAAACTTGATCTGTTACTGAATGAATAAAGCTAGCAAAATTCATAGGTATTTCTAATCAATAGTTCATGTCATTTTAAGTATTCAAATAAAGCTAAATAACCTTCATCTCGACCTCTTTCGTCTCTATTGTACTTTTCTTTTGCATTGAAAATTCCTTTGAGTATACCTCAACCACATGCACTTCCAATTAATTCCAATTAATTCCAATTAACACTCTTCCCTGCTTTGAGACTTCAGGATCAAATCATAATGCAAAGCATTTGGAAAAAAAAATCTACTTATATATTATATGAAAGAACTTTAAGTCAAGCCCTATTTCAACGGCGGAACGAAATGCCTCTGCGCCACTTTACCGCCGCTTTACCGATACCTGGGTTTCGAGGCCCAGGCGTGGTCTAACTTTTACAAAGTCTTGGTATTTTAATCTGTGTTCCCTATGAAATACAAATCATAGCACTTAGTCTGTTTCAGTGACTCCAATGCTACATTATTTATTCACGGGTTTTGGTGGTAAGCTCCAAGCTCGTAATAACGAAGACTCAACCGATCACTTCATGTTTATTGGTTTTGCCTTCCGAATATTTGCTAACCGATAATTATGGCTGTGTTTGCTTCCCGCTTATCGCTTATCGGCGAACTTCTGACCTCATTTGTCCGCTAATTGCATCCTGGTCTGCTGACCGATCAGTATTGCTGATTGCCTCGAGAGAGATGGCAGCAATCCCGTGCACGCTCTGCCCGAAGGTCTACATGCATAGGCAGAGTTTATATAATCATAATTACATAATATGGTACATGTATAATGAAACATCGTGTAAAGTAGTTAGAAGCACCCATGTAATCTTAACAGCAGTCCTGGCTATTCTTCCCGATGGGACCGTTATGTAACCGAGGATTATGTCGTGTATTAGTATTTTAATTAGAATTGGGTTGATGCCAACGGCCTAAGCGGTCGAGTTGTTCTTGAGATTGCGAATGCGTTCCTGAATGGTTGTTTCAGATACATGTTCGAAGTTAAAGTTGAGTGATGTTGGCGTTCCGAATTAGTCTTTAAAAGAAGTCTACGTTATTTCGATTTGAGATGCAATTCTATTTCCAGCATTGGCAAAGAAGCGGTTCAGATGGTTTGAGATGTTTTGCGAGTTCACTATTTTGGCCCCAGCTATTAAAAAGAGACCCCCAAATTTCCGATCTGATGGCTGCAGACCGATACACTGAGCACCAAAAGAAACAATAATGTCTTAAAAAGCTTATAATAGTGCAAACTGAATTCACTGTGGATGAATTGGTGGGTGTGTTGGGTATTAATGTGGACCTCTGTCCACATTGTTACGCAGTTCAGCAGCACTGCAGAGTCACCAAAGAATTACAAGAATAACGGATTACAAGTATAATTCACAATCATAACGCCCTGATCGAGTCTCGAACCGGGACCTCGACCCCCACGGTCGGCAATGGATTGCATGTCAGCCGGTTTAACCCACTGAGCTATTCGGTTCATGCGAAGTCATACGTGTAAATGGTTCACCAATCAAACATCTTCTCCTTACACATTGAAGTCTATTTTCTCTTAGCCTTCTAATGTTTTGCTTATAGAAGTAGATGAGATCAATCGCGGTACGAATCGTTAATTCAATAACCATCTTTTGAAACGACAATGGTCATGGGTCACGACGCATTTTCATTTGTTCAATTCTTCTCGTGCGAGTTGTGTTCTGAGATGTTCTCATGAATATGTATGAGATCGGTGGTATAGGGCGTGGTTACTTTTCATGAACCTGACCTCATTGCGTGACCTGGTCCTGTCATGTCACCGACGAACCAGGTCAATGCTCGCTCGGTGTGTGACTTTGTCCCGTTACAATTGTATCATCGTGTGTGTAATTAATATATTATTCTGTTCAGGTATTCACAGAATGGCATTTTTCGTGACAGATCGTCAACGTTTATGATGAAGCAACAACTCCACCATAATACGTTCTTTCAAGTGGATATACTTCGCATTGCGCGTGGATTTTTATATTGGCGGATGCGTAAAACTCTGATTCTCATTTGTGTAATATCCCCTCCGCCCACTGTAGGTGTGGGCCAGAGGGAGTGCTTTTTCCCTTCATCGTTCATAACAGTGATCTGCTCAACTCAGAGGCGCTGACATGAATGACCTAAAAAGATCAAGCGTTTCAAGCGCAACAAACGACTCCCCCATGCCTCCTATTGTAAATAATGTGCTTGGGTTCGCTATGGCCTCGGTGCAAATGCATGCACCGAATGAAGTTGTTAAAAGGATCCTCTGTCAGTTTTCTGGCGAAACTATCACGGATGCCAAGGATATTCTGTGGGAACACGCTATTACTCATTACTATGAATGTATTATTGGTAAGAAGACCAATCGCCGCGACAGCAATCTCCGCAGTGAAATGGAAGCACACGTTGATGATATTGTGCAGGCTCTTCTACGCATTAGTAAGAGAGATGTTAAACCAGTTATAACAGTCGATGCTTGTGAGATTCCATCTCTGCCCTCCCTTACGGGAGAAGATGGGGACATGAGGATGAGAGTGTCCTATTTGGAGGACACTTGTAGAGAACTTGGGCGAACGGTCCAGCAGCTATCCGATGTGATTCAACATCGTTTACATCGCCCTGAACCTACGTATTGTTCACAACCATCTTCTGTTAAACCGACGTATTCACAGTCGTTGACGCTGCCGAAAACGATTTCTACTGATTC
Organism: Capitella teleta; assembly: GCA_000328365.1. NCBI lineage: Eukaryota > Metazoa > Annelida > Polychaeta > Capitellidae > Capitella > Capitella teleta. Next base: position 58,242 of record KB310559.1, read on the forward strand.
TACTCATGATCCACTGCCCGATGGCGAAAGCTACACACGAAATATGTCTGCACGCCACAACGAGCATGCTCCCTCTACTTGTGTACCACAGCAGAAGTCAGTCATCGTACCCAGTGCAGCACCTATTGATTGTGATGGCTTCACGGTATCAAGTCATGTCTTAAATAAGCGCCGAAAGCAAGCAAGGCGTAAAAGAAAGATCATCACCGGATCGAATACAGGTGATCAAACATTAAAAGGTGCAACTCAAGATGCTAACCGCGATCTCTTCGTCTACCATGTTGACAAGAGCGCTACTACAGAAGACCTGGAACATCTAATGACGTCACAGAAATGTGAAGTGCGCAAAGTCAGTGTTACCTCGAATGATGAAACACGATTTAAATCTTTCAAACTATCCCCGCTTCCTGCTTAAAACGAGTATTTAGTGAGGAATTTCCATGGCCGCTGAACGTCAGAGTTCGTCGCTTTATCTCCCGTCGTCCACAGGATCACGTCCGTCGATCACAGCAGCAAGATCAACAACATATATAACAAGTATTGTATTGTACTTTATAGTTCTATGTGCACTCTAGTGACTTACCCATAAAACCATTACTACCTGTTTTCTTTCTCTCTCTCTTTCTCTATGAATTTAAAATTTTGTACGTACAACTCGCATGGCCACGGAGCTGGTCGCTTTTCTTACATGAAAACATTGTTGTCAAAATATGAGTTTCTGTTAATTCAAGAGCATTGGCTTAGCACGAAATGTCTGCACCTCTTCGAACTTGAAATTGACAAGTGTTGCTCTCATTCGATTTCTGGAATGCCTGACGAAAGTATTATGATAGGTCGACCGTACGGTGGCTGTTCAATTGTCTGGAGAGAGGGTCTCCAATGCAAAATAACACCTGTCACCTCTAATTGTAGGCGATTATGTGCAGTTAATGTTCATGTGCTGGGTGCTGCTTTTGAACAACCCGACACACGGTTGAGCGCGGAGGCTAAGCCGTTTGCACCAAGTGCAAGTTTACCTCATACCCATACTTCTGCATTATCGCCTCCTGAGTCTAGTCATGTTGAACACCAGTCACCTTTGCCTGACGTGGATGCGGTGGTTTGTCCTATGCCCACCCCGCAGAGCGAAGGTCGTGCGTTGCAGCAAGCAATCTCTTCATTGCATCTTTCAAATGCCGTTGTGGACAAATTCGATGGGGACTCAATTAAGTACTCGGGTTTCATTGCTGGGTTTATTTAAATCTCGTATCCTCCCTCATGTCTATTCTGATTCCGATCGCTTGTATCAATTGTATCACCTGCCAGAAGGTGAACCTAAGGATATGTTGAGCGGTGCTCTTCATATGAACCCAGTAGTAAGGTTTTAGAGAGAGAGAGAGAGAGAGAGAGAGAGTACGGAGCTCCCCATATGTGGTTTGTAACGCATATGCCCGAAAGTTCAATTCTTTGCCTTCGATCCAAGCAAACGATTGTGCAGCTCTCAAACGTTTGTTCATGTTATGCAATCAATGTCTGTGTGCCATGAGTACTGCCACGATGAATTTTCCGGCAAGCATGCAGGCAATCGTTGTCAAACTTCCGCCATATGTTCAGAACAAGTGGCGTGAATATTAAAAAAAAAATGTAAAGAAATTTTCAGACGATACATACGCATTTATTATATAGTTTTGATCCATATTCAAAAGTTCACCAAAACAAATACTACAATTCCTGAGGAATCGTAACTTCATTTATAACTTTCTAATGCGTGTACACGTGGTGACAGTGACAAAATGCTCGATGATTATAGTTACAGTTATAATATATATGCCTAGTATTATATATTATATGACATGATAATTAGACAATAATAAAAACATCGGAAATAGTATACAGTTTCAAAATATGGATGAACTTTTAATGCGCTTGAAAAAATCAAAAATTGGATGTTATGTAGGTCATGTTTATTGTGGAGCTTTAACTTATGCTGATGATCTTACTCTTATAGCACCGACTCACTCAGCCATAGAAATTTGTGAGCAGTTTTCACTTGAATATTCTGTCAAATTCAATAGCATCAAAAGTCACGTTGTCCTGTTTAATAACTCTTCAATAACTCATTGTTGTCAACCATTTTATCTCCACGGCCAACCCATAGAATATGTCACTAATGCTTTACATTTAGGAACTTTAATTGGAAAAGATACACATGCTAAAAATCTGTCTAAATTATCTAAGGATATGATTATAAAAACTAATTTTTTGTACTCTCATTACAAGCACTGTTCACCTGATGTTCTATGTTCATTATTCAAATCCTATTGCACAAGTTTTTATGGGTCTCCTCTTTGGTCGCTAAGTAAGAAAAATATAAAAAGGTCTTCCATTGAAGATTGCTATATAAGGCATAGTAATAAGCCAGTTAGATGTTACTTTCACACCCAATCACACAAAGCCTTAAAGGGATGGGGAACTAAATTTTAGGTGATGTTCTATTGACTCATAGCACCAATTGATAGTATCCCGTGCCAAAAGCACCATGGCTGGATGCAAGCGTAATATTTTTTTTTTTGCGCCTGACTGGTGGCAATATGATTATTCTATCTATTTCCGAAAATAAAATAAAAAAATATTCAGGGGTTTAGTCGCAGGACACGCTGATATGACGAGGCCCATTGTAAAAGATGGGGAACTCGGTGTTTCATCACAGCTCCTGACGTCACGCCTAATTAGCAATATATCTCCCGCGAAATCGTTAGAGATGATATTCCTTGTGTGGGCCAGGCATAGGAATCATTTTTAGTGCATCAAATAACGACTCAAAGTCCATTTTTAACCAGTTCTCTCTCCCTTTAAGTAATGCAAATGCTGAATATTTACAACACATCATATTATTGATATCAAATCGCTCACCACATGGCCCTTTAAATTGCTTCTCGAATTCAGGCACATTGTTTCCAATATATCCAAACATGACTCGACCCCAATTTAATTCAATAGTACCTAATGGGTACGTCATCAAATTAAGTGTCAGTTCCGCTTTGTAAGCCTCGTCCAATGGTCAGCACACCATTGGCTTTATTCAGCCAGTAGTAGTTCATTTTATCGCAATCAAGAACGACTTCATCAGATTCGGCAAGTACTTCTCCAACAGGATTCCTATAAAACATAATAATTGATGCACTTATAAACCACTCTGATGAATCTCACTGAGACTAGCTGCTCTCATTAATGTTCATCAGTTGAACACGTATAATTATCGAGCCTTTTGATCTTTAATTCCCTATCAGCAGAGATTACTAACCTCAGTAGAAAGGTGTTTTTGATTACTAATTCGACAGCGTTCTTATTTTGAGGGAATTATATGGCTACTAGCACTTCACCGCACGCTTTGACGCCAAGATAGAAGTCGTCAGCGTCGGCGAAATCGGTCTTAACCTCATGGTATCCTTGTGTGTTCATGTTTGTCGTAGAGCACATGTGGATATCGTCGCCTGTGAAGCATAGTAGGAATAGTCACTTCGATTGGAACAGTACTCACCCATGGCGAAATCAGCAAACAGAGCAATAATCAGAAAGGCGAAGATCTTCATAACTCTTTTCTTGAATTCGAGTATGTATAACACAAGTTCTGCCGTCATGATTAATATATTTTTATTTCGCTCAGACCATCCGCGCTTCTCGCTTTGATAGAAAAATATCTTCAATAGATTAAACTTGGATTGTTTTCCTCGTTTGGGCACTACTTAGGGCACAGATCCTTCGATCAGGGCATATTAGAAAAGGTGTTTATTATAATTAAGATTGTTATCTAGCGGGAACACTGACCAATCAGCGATCGACCTAACAACTATAATTGCGATTATTCATTAATCACTAAGTAAACAACATGGTCGGTGGTCTCGCGTCGCCTTAATAGTAAATGCATGGCTTAATAAGTTAATCTCTATATGGGGGTACATTGTGTCGCTTACTTAAACTTGTTTAAATATCTGTTAAACACCAGGATCAACTAAAAGTAAATTGCTTGGAAATCATTTTCAACGGGTTCACCCCTTCCCCCACCCCAGCCCCGCCCTCTTTATCCCACATTTAAATAATCATACATTCACAATGCCAACCCACATGATATGATAACAACGACAACATCGATTTGCGTTGCATGTTTTTGGCTGTTGGCCACTCAAACTGACCAATCAGCGATCGACCTGAGCGTCATGCTCTGCTGGTTCATTTTACATGTCTCTGATTGTTATCACCAAATTGCGTTACACATTTGTTTGCGCTTTTCAGTGATGCATTGCATAGAATCAGATGGGCGCTTATCGGGAGCGGGAGAGTGTTTGCGCAGTGTTTGCACAAATCACTGATTCGGGGCTTCATCTACTGGAGTGTGCAAGTAGTAATCAAATCACCCTGGTCATAATATATAACACCCTACACCCCCACAAGATGTCCCACAAAGGAACAGGGCAGTCTATGAATGGCCAAGTGCAAAACCGAATCGACTACATCTTACATTGATTCAAGTCATTTATTTATTTAGAATGTTATGTCCAGGTTAAGCTTAAATTAACAAATATCGACCATATATTTGATTTACGTTAAGCATTTTACGTGTTATATAGGTTCATATCCTCCTCATAAAAGTGGATATAGGGGCTTCAGTCGGCAGTGGTCACACAAATTTGATCACTTTTTCAAGACGCAAGCATAGTGTGAAAGGCATAATTAACATCAATTTATTCAGATGATTAAGTTCAATTAAGTTCAGGTTAAGCTTAAATTCACATAGATCTACCGTATGTTTGATTCATGATATACATTTCATGTGTTCAAGGTTTAATACAATTATTTCAAATCTTGTTTCCGCAGATGTAGTGTAGTTTCTAGTTCAGAGTCTTGGTTGTTGGATGTGTTCTGAGATGTCTGGGCAATGATATGGACTCTATAGATGGACTATTCCTATTGGCTAGTGTATGTCAACGGCGCTGAGACTATCGGAAGTAGCAAGCAAAAGGAAGTGGCACTGTACTTTTACAGAGTTTGAGTAGGTCTACGGTAGACTACCTAATCCGTATTTCTGATTGGTTTACGCATTACCGTATTGCGCGCGTAAAAAGTGTGTTCTGATGGTAATATCATAACGCACTTTTACATCGAACACTTCCAGCGTCTGGTTCTGTTGCTCATTCGACGTTTGAAGATTTTGCCGATTGAGAGACCATGACACGCAAATGTGTCGTTGTCAGTTGTTCAAACCGATATCACCACAATTCGCCAACAACCTTTCATCGGTAAACTTATAAATGATCATTCACATAATAATATATAGCTCCTCAAGCATCAGTGCCTGCACATCACTGTGACAGCGATACCTTGGCCCTATACCTGCAACTACAGCACACAGTGTGAAGTGTTTGAAGAGTGAAGGATCCTCAGTATTATCGAGGTACATGCTATATCAATAGTATGCAGATGGATATCCATTTAATTATATATATATAATGTACATGTATATCATAGTACACATTTGGTTGTATTTTTATATATTTCAAGTCCCAGCATAATTATTTACATCTTATTATAATGCTTATTATTTTACCTATATCATAATACTTATATATGTAATTCATTTCAGTTTGTTGGCTGCGTGTATATATTGTCTGTTATTCTTAACGATTAAGGTATAGTAGCTGTACCGCTTCAGGAGAAGCAAAGGAACTTCCTTTCTTTACATGCCAGTACAAACATGTATGATGTATACAGGTATTTCCAAAGTTTATACAGAATTATTCACTAATCTCTTATTTGACATACATATACGTACCTTATTTGCAGTTACATGAAGAGCTCTGCAAATCTACATGGTGTATCGTTCACAAAAGATGTGAGGAATTGTTAGACTAGGTGAGTTGATTGTGCTAATTATTATATTCATTCTGTGTTTTCATAGTGTCATCATTCTAGATCCTACTGGCACCTTTGCATGGTTGAGCGGTTTCAGCGTCGAACTCTCAATTCACAGTGAAGTTTGGTGTTCAGAACTTGGAGGATTGATTCCCAAAATGAGAACAAGTAGGTTAAGTTTTTTATCTGATAATACACTAGTTCCCCAAGGGTAGCGGAGCAGTTCCTACACACCCTTAAAATTTTCATATATTTAGTTAAAATTTAAATTCCTTGCGCTGCATAGGCCTATGTTGTGAAGCATTATATCCATAGCCCTGTTTGACCCCACCCCATATTATTACCAGTGCGTAACATTTTGAAAAACTGTGCCAAAAACATAATTTCTCTTGAACCCAATTTAAAAAAAAAATATACACTGCTTAACATTATGGGTAATAATTTAAAGAACCTTTATTTGTGTTTAGGTTTATTTTTCTCCTGAATTATAGTGGTTCTATTTTCACAGGTTAAATCCCCACTCCAATAAGAATGAAATATGATTGACATTCATTTGAAATTTTATTTTCAGAGATCCGATCAAGTTGACTGAATTATTGCTGAAGAGAAAATAATTAAGAAATTTGCTTTCACTGTTCAAGTTAGCAGTGAGCCATCATGTCTGGGTTCATCTCCAAAAATCGAATTCTATTACTTCTCCATTTTTATTTTTTAACATGTTCACACCATTATTTCAGCTATAGCTGGGGTTTTTTTCTTCTCATTTCTTTATCTTTTTTTTTTTTCCTTTTTTTCTTGGCTGTCAGGTTTAAACATAAATTTTCTTTCAGATGGATTTCTTGTATCACTGGTTCATATACCTACAATTTGCTTGAGTTTACTGTTCAATTTGGAAGAAATATATCATTTTTAGTGCCTTTCAATTTTAATCATAATCAATTACTGATCGTAATACTAAAATATGGCCTCAATGGGTTTGTGATTTGCCATTTAATAGCTCATAAATAATTGTTTATTTAAATTTATTTAAAATTCCGTTTGATAAAATTTTTCTCCTTCACACTTTTACTGCTTATATGCCTTATAACAATCTTTTTCTTTATAATTTGTTTCATGTGTAGCAACTTAATTGCATTTGGCTATTAAAATGCATGCATTTTACATTTATTTTCTTTATTTTTTTGCTTGTGTAAAATCTCTCTCCTTTTCATCCCATACATATGGAAATTTATGTTTATAATATTATTTGATGAGTAACTTCCCATGTTCAATTTGTGTGCAGACTGAAGAAGATTTTTTTTTACCCTGCTAAGACTGCGAAAATGCGGAAATAATTGTAATAATATTAGTATTAAGCACCTGATTATTTCGTCAGGGCCTAAACTCTTCAACTCTGGAGTCTACTTTTTTTTTGTCAATTTATCTTTAACTTTTCATAATTGATCATGTATATCTCCTTATCATTCTAATGCCTCTTACATTTCTTTTAAAGGAATTGAAAAGTGCAAAATCTCTGAATTTAGCTTGGCAGAAATTTCAATATTAATTGCACTCAATGGACTTTTTTATGCATTCCATTATTACTTTTTTTTCTTTAATTAATTTTTGTCCTGTCTTCAATTTGTTTTTCTCATTTCATAATTTCATCTGATCCCATCATCAAATAAATCTCATGGCTCTAAACAATCTCTCTCTGTCTCTCTTTCTCTCAACCAAAATACAGAAAAAATACTGATCTTAAAATTAAAATAATACGTTTTTCTCTGAAATTTTAGTATCCTTTTGACAAGTACTCGTTCTGTGAAATGTAATGCGTAGTATTTTATGTAGGCTGACTTACAATGGAGAACGTTATGATTACCATTAAGCGAGAGCCATAGCGCACCGGAACTTCACAGAAACTACCGCCAAAAACCAATCTCAGCGAGCATATTTTCAGAGCTGAATTCCTATTCGATGCTCCATCTGTATTACTCCACATCATTGTGTCTGGGTATAGATAACTGCATTGCTTGCAGCCACAATGTTATTGTTAACTTGGAAGGAGTCTGACTCGTTTGTGGTTTCCAAGTTTATTAAATAAACAGAATCAGGTGAAGAAACTGAAACAGTGATGAACATATTGTACACACACAGAGCGATGAAAGGTATGACAACGAACCTGGAAGCCGGCCCTAGCACTCCTAATGATTTCAGCTCGTCATGGTAATGGCATCGGTCAGAATGATATAGAAGTTTTTGTGATGCTGAGTTCAGCATATGGCCTGTTCTTTTAAGCAGATCAACTCTCGCATTATAATAAATGCAATTGCCACCTTCACAGCCTGTGTCGCCGCTGTTCATCCTCTCTGGAATTGAGCTGTCGTGAAGGTTTGTGTGGATCCTGCGGAAAATTCAGTTGACGACTGCACATGGTATACTGATAAAGTGAGGTGATTCAGATATGTTATCAGGAAATCTAGAAAGAGAAGAGTTAGGAAGGATCATTATGGCAACACAGGTCTACTTTCCCATAATTAAGAGATGGCTGCATGTGTTGACTGATCAAAAAGAGAACTGAAAGTGCTGAACAAGTCATATTATTCGAAAAGCGAGAAATTCACTCATCTTTTTGCTGGTCTTACCATCAATAATTTCGGTTTTTGACCACGTTCAACTTCTCCATGTAGAATGTGTTTAGTAAGAATAATATAAAAAGGTCTTACCTTGAAGATTGCTGAAAATCGCCAGCTATGTCTTATTCTCACACTCAATCACACAAAGCTTTAAGTAATGCAAATGGTGAATATTTACAACACATCATATTATTGATATATATTACTGATATAAAATGAAAAGATAATAAAGATAATAGGGCATAATGATGAATCGCTACTCACATGGCGCTTTAACTTGTTTTTCGAATTCAGCCTCATCCTCTCCGAACTGTACAAAGAAGATATCACCCCAAATGAATCCATCAGGCAATGAGTATTGTAATATAATGTCAGTTCCGCTTTGTAAGCCTCGTCCAACGGTCAGCACACCATTGGCCTTATTCATCCAGAAGTATTTCATTTCATTGCAATCGAGAACGACTTCACCAGAGTCCACAAGTAATATTTTAACAGCATTCCTGCATAAATAATGAAACATAATACTTGATGCACTCATAAACCACTCTGATGAATCTCACTGAAACTAGCTGCTCTCATTACTGTTCATCACGTATAATTATTGAACACGTACAATTATCGAGTCTTTCGATCTTTAATATCCAAATAACATATATTACTTACCACAATTGAGCGGTATTAGTTTTTGGAGCTCCGATGATAACCCTAAGACTGTTGGGAAGCATAGGATTCTTAAAGATCACCTGCGCCCCAGTGCACGCTTTGACGCCAACATAGAAGTCGTCGGCGTCTGCGAAATCGGTGATAACAAGATGGCTTTCTCCCTTCGTCAGCTTTGCCGCGAAGCTCATGCGGATATCGTTGCCTGTGAAGCATAGTAGACAGTGTTAATTTGATTGGAACAGTACTCACCCATGGCGAAGTCAGCGAACAGAACGAGAATCAGAAAGGCGAAGATCTTCATGACTCTTTTCTTGAATTCGAGTTGAAAACTAGAAACTGAATATTTGTCAGATAGACTGGCTATATATACCACCTGAACTGATGCATAATCAATCGAGGTGAATTTCATGTAATTAAACTGAAATCGTAAACACTATATGTGCAGCCAATATTTACTGATACAAAATATCGTTGATATTGATCGGTAGACAAAAGGTAATGATTTTGATCTTGGCTCGAAACCTCGAGGTTGTCTTAATGTGTTAATTCCATCCAAATTGAAGGAATTGCTCAGTTTACCTTGAAATACACTGAATTTGTATTAAAGTTTCATGACGATTCCACATATGCAATCATCAAATGAATGAGTGGCACGGTAATATCTAATAAATTTTTATTGAGATTCCATTCATGCAAACATAAAAATAATGCTATTATTACGACATAAAATTGAATGATAATGCATGAAAAACCACCTGTCAATATATGGGTTTATGCTACCCAGATGGGCAGTGATTCCGATTAGGGCTGAGCACGCTGCAAACTCATCGGCCTCCTTGAGACATTTGACAACTAATCAAAGAATGAAACTCAAATGTAATTTCGCTGCAAAATAATGGATTACATCAGTAACAATTGCACGCATT